>CCAG010005032.1:0-115608 GCA_001077435.1 Glossina morsitans morsitans
TATTGTGGCCTAGTTAATATGCCAATGTGCACAGATCATCAACGAAATTGCACGTAGTCTTTCTATTCTTGAAGTAAGTTTATTTGATTGCTGTAATAGCATAATTCATTTGTTTAGTTAATATAAAAAGGAGGTCTAATAACCTAGGCAACATTTATTTTCCGGTACAATTAAGCAGCTGAAAAGATTCCACAATCAACTTATTCTGGTTGTAAATATTTAAAAAAAAGTCAACTTTTGGGAAAGTATTAGCTGCTTCGACAAGTAATTGCTGCTTTGACCGTAGGTTACGTTTCAATTTGCACGTTGGGTTCTCGATAAGCAAAGCTAGGTCCGCTCTTGGTTTCATCAAGAGGTGGTCCAAAGAGCTAGATGATCCGTATATTACCAAGAGGCTGTATACGTGTTTGGTTAGGCCTATACTTGAGTACGCTTCTATTGTGTGGTCTCCCTCGTACAGGTGCTATGTAGACTCAATTGAATCTATTCAAAAGCAATTCCTGTTGTTTGCTCTTAGAAATTTGGTTGGGATCCGTCTGCTTCTCTTCCCCCCTATGAAAATAGGTTGCTTCTTTTGTCCTTACCGTCTCTTGAAAAACGAAGATTTGTTCTTGGCGTTTGCTTTGCAATCAAATTAATAAACGGCGCTATTGACTCGCCGTCATTACTTGGAGAAATAAGTTTTAATGTTCCTAACCGCTTCTCTAGGCATTTTACCTTGGTTAAGGTTAGTCATTGTAAATATAATTATGAGCTGTTTAACCCGCTCAGAGTTGTTTGCAAGAACCTGAATAGTGTCTATCACCTTTTTTCATTATCGGACACTTTAAAGTCCATTAAAGCAACATTGCTTAATACACGAGATTTGCCAATGTCGTACTTAAACTAGCTCTTAATCCTAAAAAGTCACTACGATTCGAAAATTAATTGTTGTTAACTATTATCGGTTGCCAAGCTTATGCATGTTTGCGACGGCTTAGGGGTTCATTTGCAACTGGGTTCTGTACCGGTTGTGGGTGTGGCTCTGTGCTAATTGTGTACATGCTTTTTTTTCTTTTCTTTTTTCTTTTTTTTCCTTTTATTTGTTTTATTGTACTTATACTAAGTTTTTTAATAATAATTAATTTAAGATTTACTTTAAGAGTCATTTGAACTCGACTGTCTTTTTTTTAGTTGAGTTTCTGTATAAGTGTAATAAATAAATAAATAAATAAATATCTGTACAAAATGGAATGTGTATTGATTTAGGAGCTCCTTTGAAGTTGAGGAGCATTCATGCATTGGATCTTTTCTAGAGTTGCACTATGTCTTTCGGTCTTCCTTTCTTGTGTAGCTGACGAGAGGATAGTGAGCAAATGTACTCCTCATCCTGCCTTACGATCACCTTATAGCAAACATGTTATCTGCCAAGTCCAGGCTTCGACATTTATTATAAATTGATCGCAATGAAAGTAATTCGTGGGCGCACTCGACTTCATGTGGCTACTTGTTGCTTTCAGTGCGTTTAACGATAAAGCTAAACATCAAAATATTATAAGCAAGAATAGATTTTATATGGACTCACTCTAACATTCCAGGCATGTGCTTGCTTTACGCGGAATTCACTTCATTTATTGCAATGATTAATCTGCGGGCGATGTCGTGGAGAAAATCAGGATATCATTGCTATCTTTTTACATCTTGCAATCTTAGGCTTATTTATCTGCAGCTTTTTCTATTTAATCAAACGCTGTTTTAAGAAACAGTATTAATTTTTTTAAAAATATTTTGAGAGAAATCGGAAATTAAATCTACTACACCGTTCATTTCCCCTGCATTTAAGAAACATTAAAAATTAATTCATATAATTATTTCACTCTATAAACAAGTAAAGTCGCTGTGTTGGGATACGGCCCCTATTAAATATCCTACAACACTCGTCTTACAAAATGCGTTTAATACAGTTATTCATATAACGTCTTTTTAAAATGAGGTAAGTGGTCGGAAAATTCCACCTTGAGTAAACTCGGCGCGCATTTCCAAAACCGTTTTTTCATTCCCGCCTTTTTATGTCTTTAGGATGTTAGCTATCTCTTGCAAGTCCACTTCTCGATTATCAAGAATAGTAACAATAACAGAATTTTTGTAATTTTTCTTGACGTAGCCGTCCTTTGAGCACCCAATGCGTTCAGTGTAATCAACATTTGCAGAGCGAATTGTTGGGCTTGACAGAGATGACTTGCCATGAAACTTTTTAAACCAATTTGAGTTGGGACCGTATTTTTTCCAATCAAAAAGCAAAAAAGAATTTTCATCGTATAACTTGTAAACCGACGGTCCGAAGGTCATGAAGATTTGATATATGTCGTTTGAAGGTGGGTTGATCCAAAATTCATACATATTCGTCAATTATGGCGACATCTCTATGCCATCCGCTACACACGAACTCCAGGTTTCTCAATTGCTTTGAAAACTACATAAATAGTGTTACTTATTTATTGGCTGCTTTGTTATATCTCCATACACGTTTGACGGCTTTAATGTATCTCCGCGAAAAATGTTAACCTCCCATTATATTTCGTCGCTTCACTTACTTGCAGTAATGGTTGGTTCACTTCCTGCATTGCAGTCGTAATACCTTCATCATAAATGTCGCGAAAAAGATGCTCTTGTAATTTTCGAAAAAATTGTAATGTTTGAATCATATGTAATATAAATTTTAATAAATAATTTTTTATCATTCTATTGTAGAGTACGAAATTGGGCTCTAAAGTTTGGTGTCGACCTATGGGAGTTTGGAAGACAATTCACCAAAATGAATGAGATAAAAAGCGTAAGTGAAAATAATTGATTAAAAAGTTTTTAAAAACAAACGCATATTTTCAAATAAAGTGATCATCAATCTATAATTTACAATTCAAAGTTTTCTACAACAAAATATGGTGACCGCGGCAGCGAGAATGATTGCGACCCTACCGCATATTTTTACTATATATTTTGAAGATCGCTCAATTTCATGTACTTACCGTAGCGAATTGTTTAATTTGCATCAGTTAGAAAACTGACACTTTTTTGAAAGTAATTTTGCCGTAGCATGGTTTGTTTGTTTTGTTTCGTTTTCGATGTTCGCGTTACAAATAGCGTCAAAATCAAGCAAAAGTGTACTTCGCTTACTTCAGCTTTCTATGTGATTTTCATTTCTTTCATCTGATAAATCGCAAATCCTTCAAAGAAGGAGTAGGGCGACTCACCTAAACGACTTTAGTAAACATTAAAACGTCCTTGAATCGATAACCCAACTGGGTGATCATACAAAGCATGTTAGCAATATCCAAAATATATTTACTAATAAAATTATTGGGAGAAAAGCACCAAATTTACAGAAACATAGCAATTAATGATAGAAATCAAATGTAACCTCCAGTGGTATTCTGAACAATATCACAGCAACGTCATAAGCCACAAGACGGTCATAGGTAATTTTTGTTTTTGGTTTTCGTAAATTAACAACGCTCTTGTTAATTACATTTTACGTATTTGTATTGTTTTATCGCTAGTGTAAATATTTTGAAAGCCAAGGGTAAGTATTACGTGTTTTCCAAAAGCTAAGACGGTGTACTTTAGTATGGTTTAAGTTATGTTTGCAAGTTAAATTGAATGTAATAAAATAATAAAATTCGAATTGAAAATGTAGGGGTGTAGAACTTTTTTGCTCTCGAATGTGTATATTAAGTTTCAAAACGCATTATAATTCGAATTTCACGCAACTTTTGAGTCCACCTCAATACTTTCCACAATAGTAGCAGTGTACACAGCATGTTTTTCATGTGTAAAAATGATAAAAAAAGGAGTTTAAGTTGATTCAGCAAAGAAAATGTTCCAAAGACGGCGAAAAAAATTAAAGAGGAGAATAAGTTTATGACGATGCCCTGCATAAATTGATGCTGGCAAAGTCTTATTCGGCTTTAAAATGTATAAATATGTTTCAATTAAATTTGTCTCTGCGTAGTTGGGATATAAGTTCAGGGCTTACCGGGTGTTTTGAGCGAAAAAATTTGTGTATGCAGTACATATATCTCGCTCCATAAAAGTTTTCTAATTAAATTAATTAAATTAATATTTAAGTTTAAACTAATAATTATATTTGTACATCCGCCTAAGTGGCCGAGTAGGCAAGAGTCTCGACGTGCAATTCAATGGTCGCGGGTTCAAAGCTCAAATGCGCTAGAGCTTTTAATAAAGCTGAAAGCTTTAGATGTTAGTGCTTTAAGACTTTAGTCTTAGAATTTATTCCCTAAAACTTAATTTTCAGCGCAAATTAGGACGAATCTTGGCTCATCTTCCACCTTCAGTTTTAATTTAAGTTAATTTGGTGAAAAATAAGGGTTCCTGCAAGGAGTTGTATCTCGCCAATCTTGCTGGCTGGGGTTATAAATAAATAATTGTGAAGGCCTTTGACTCCAGACTAGATTCGACCGACTCCTATATAGTACATTTTGTTCTCATCCTCATTGATTATTAATTGGTAATCTTGCTGTTGTCAGCAAATATAATGTCAACAGCTGATCTTGACGAATAACGTAATAAGATGAAAAGAGATAGTATTGCGAGTGTTGCGGGATCTGTAGACAAAGCCTGTGAGACACAGAGAGTTAGCGTGCGGACCACCTCCACAGGCACCAGTCCCTATACGCATTCCTTCATTGGATACTGATTTACGTCCCGAAGTGCCGTCTGGAATGCCGCCCGTCGAACTGTTGTGCGTACTTCTTCTCATTGCATTTTCCCTCACCGAATCCGGCTTTGTACTTGTCTCCTTCTTGTAACAGGAGTGGTAATAATACTGTGAAGGAACGAATTTGTGAAAAGTGGTTCTGCTTATAACTATTTTGCCTATACTGCTGCAAGGGATAGATTTAATTACCTCAACCAATGTTGTTGCAAATACCTTCAGTTGATAATATCCTCACTGCTTGTTAATCGTAAATATTTTTATAAGTTTGTCAACTCTAAAGGAGAAATTTCCATATATCCGTCGCATGGTTCTTTCAATGATTCTACTTTTTTGTTTTTTAGCTGTGCGGCTGGACCTGATAGCATTCCATCATACTGTAATCATGCAAGGGCTATTTGGTGTTATTTCAAAGTTTTTAATCAGTTCTTGAAATCAGTTGTTTGCCCTTTGTGTTGGAAGAGTAGATTCCTTATTCCACTTCACAATTGTGGAAATAGACATCATATTGAGAAATATAGAGGCACCGCCAGGTTGAGTGTCTTACTCAACATTTTGCTTTTGCTATCAAAGCTTTTATTTCTCAGGAGATCTCCTGTTACGAATCTGTTAGAGTTTACGTGCCACGTTTTCAAGGCTTTTTCCAGTGGCTCTCGTACGGATGTCGTGTATGCAGATTTTAGCAAAGCGTTTGACTTAATTAACCACACTTTATTGATCTTCAAATTCCATGCCTCTGGCCCACTTCTACTTAGACAAATGGATAAGTTCGTATCTGCCCAACAGATCATTCACGTCGAATGAGTTTCCTATGACGTCTGGCGTCCCTGAGGACAGCCGCATAAGACCCCTTTTATTAAATTTATGTATTAATGATCTCTCCTCTAGCCAGATTTTAAAGTACGCTGATGTTAAGCAGTTTTCTTCCTTTTCCTTGGAATCGCAATCGTATCAGCATCAAACTGACATAAATAATATGGTTACATGGTGCTTATTAAATTTTATGAAATTAAATCTAAACAAACGCAAGAAGCTTTCTTTTTTAGGAAGGGAATCAATCAGTACTGAGTATCTTATTGATTCACAAAGTTGGACAACGTTGATTCATTTATCGATTTGAAGGTTCTATTACCAAAGATTGAATTGAATTCTCTTTAAGTAAAGCCAGATTTCTTTAAGAGATGGTCCAAAGAGCTTAAGAATATTTACATTACGAAAAGACTGTACACCAATACTTGACCAATACTTGAGTATGCCTCTGCTGTGTGGTCTCCTTTCTATAGGCGCTATGTAGATTCAATTAATTCAGTTTAAAAGCAATTCCTGCTGTTTGCCCTTAGGAATATGAGTTTGGACCCGCTTATTCCTCTTCTCCCTTATTCTTCCTCCTTTTTTTATCGTTTCCGTCACTTGAGAAACGTAGATTCATTTTGCTGTATCCTTCTTAATCAAATTAATTAATGGTACTATCGATTCGTTCATATTACCTATGAGGTGAGGTATGCTTTAATGTCCCTAATTGCCTTTTTAGGCACTTTATTTTCATTAAGTTGAGTCAATGTAAATATAATTATTAGCTGGTCAACCCGATCAGAGTTGTTTGCAGTAACCTAAATGATGTCTATCACGTAATCTCAATGTCGCATTCTGCAAAGTCTATCAAAACGACTTTGCTTAATACGCGCGATTTGCCGATGTCGTATTTAAATTAACTTGCAATCTTAACATTCAATTATGATTCGAAAATGAACAGGTGTTGTTCCTTGTTACTGGTCGGCAAGCTTTTTCAAGTTTTCAATGGTTTAGGGAATCACTTGCAACTTGCTTCTGTATCGGTTTCGGGTTTGCCTCCGTAGTAGCTGTGTATTTCCTTATTTACTCTATACTAATTTTTAATAATAATTAGTATAAGATTTACTTCTAAGATATTAATTGAATTCAACTGTTAATTTATTTTAGTTGACTTTCTTTTAAGTTAAATTCAAATTGAAGTAAATAAATAAATAAACAGTGTTATCTTTGCTTTTTTTCATATAATTTTGTTTTACCTATTATTAGTTTTCATGATCAGTTGTAATCTTCTATGGGACGGAAATGGGGCGGTGTAGCTAGCTCCAGTTTTGGCAATCGAGGTTTTTTTTGGGAATAAGAAGGAAGTCTATACAACGACGCAGTGACTCACTATGGAGCAGTTTTTAAACTCTTAACAACGCATTCAAGTTTGAATGGGAAATGGCGATTGCAAATGAACAGATAGTTCACCAATATTTTCCCAGGACCACAACAGAAATCGTAAAAGTGAATAAAAAATGGTGACTGCTTTAATTCGCCGTGGGTACGGTGACCAAGTCGCCAAAAATGCGTATATGGTACTTGCCAACTAATTTGCACAACACCGCATTCCTCTTTGATTTTAGAGTGTGAAATTCAAATACTATATATACTAGATTGTTGTATGGATTTTGATCGGCGACTTCTACAAGTAAAAATGATAAAGAAATGGGAAATACAAAACGATTAAATTCGTTTTCGCTACCCTTACGAAGAAGGGCAAAAAGGATCGATGATTGGATCGCAAACAAATGTAAGTCCTATCGACACGATATGGCCATGTTGACAAAAACATGGTAAAATGTTGTTGGAAATGGTGGAAAATATTTTGATTAATATGCATTGTAGCAATTTTTCTCAATAAAATCAAAATACATGCATCCGCCTAACAGTAGATTGCGTAGTAATAAATGAGAAGAGAATTAAAAAAGATAATTAAAAGAGTTAAAAAAGAAAAGATAAAGATAATAAAAAATAAAAAGATAAAGAGTAATAAAAAGATAAGAGTTAAAAAAGTTTTGATTAACACATTTTTAATTCAAGATACATGGTGTATTCTAGACCAGTGCCAGGTATTTTTAATTCATATAGCTTTTAAAAAGAAGAGTCATTTGAAAAAAATGGTAGTCAATGGCAAGTCTGAATTATTTTACGTATCCGATTTGATCGGAGGAATCTCAGCAGCTAATAAAGGAAGGCAGGCCCATTAATATGAAGTTATAATTAAAAGAAACATTTAACTTTTGCTTATTCATCGGACTGCAACACACCAAACATACACCGAAGCCACGAGTGCCACGAGTACAGGACAGTGTGGGTCTTTGGCTAGAACAAAGCAAGTGAAATGTGGAATACATCTTCCCTACAACATGATCCGTGTGGAGTTTATAAGTAAGCGATTCACTGAGATAAACCTCCAGATTTTTCGTCGAAATTATTTTTCAGACCTCTTTATTTTATAAAGATATGCTTAACTAATACAAATATGCAAGCACAAATCGTCGATAATTCGTTGAGACATCTATGTATACGTTTTGAGTTTTCAGTGCTGATGTATAAAAGTTAATTTACGTATTCAACTAATCTAGAAACACATACGAAATGCTCTCGGAAATGATAATTAGTTGTACATCATCGTTATACATGCAGTTTACTATAGGGTATTTTTTTAAGGCAAGTCATTGGGCAAGCTGCAGGGATCCAAATGTTGGAACTTGTAATACAATCCGCTGTATAAGGAAAGCATGAAAGTCGATTAAAACGTTCTGAATCATGAATTACACAGAGTGCCGTTAGATAAAAATGACGTAGCAGACATACGGCGATATTCATTAATATTATTCGGAACAGAGTCAAGAAGAAAAACATCGTATTTGTCTAAAAGAAACATTGAAGAACATTTGCTATTTTTAAAAAATTTTTAGCCTTGCTTTAATTTCTAAATATGAATATGACGCAACATCAACTCTAGCTAAGATTCACACGCGTTCACATTGTTAACTTTTGTCTCTCGAGGAATTATTCTGTAACTCTAATAACAATCAGTAGTACGAATGAGATGACGATAATGATAATTACGATGGTGGATGTGAATCTTTGCTTTGTTTTTTTTAAGAACGATTCTTTCTAGGAGAGGATATGTTTACAGTAGTATTGTCTCGAAAAACTTCGTTTGCTATGCTTTGTAAACTCTGTCTGTAAAACGGTAAATGTACTTGTCGCAGTTGTATGTTTCCGCTTTTCACACACCACTGCATTAGTGCATATGTATACTCAAAGAAGCATCTACTTTTTTTAGCGTTCCTAAATTGAACACGAGCTTTTTGAATGAGAGCTGAATAAAACAAAGCAACGCGCACACTTATTCATAGCAGAATTTGGTTTTGCGATAGTTAGAATCCGTTTCATTCATAAAGTTTTATTATATGTTTGAAAGAGTTTATGCGTTCATTTGAGTGTACATGTGTATAGCAACTTCCTATAATACGGTATATGTAGGTGGCTGTAAATATGTTTTGAATATAGGTGCACATACATTCGCGTACGTAATTGCACAATAAATATAAGAACAAAACCAGAGTTGATATGAAAGCAAAGCCACAGTACTGGCAATGACGACGTTTATGCATTTTTCTATCATACAATAATAAAATGAGACACAAACGATGCCCTTGCCCGAGCAGCATTATGTTTTACATCGCTACTACGTTTAGTGCAAGTGCAAAAGTATATATATGCATATGTGTGTACATGCGTGCATACTACGCGACATTGGTTGTTCATTTTTATTATTGTTTTCTGCCTTTCTAATAAAATATTTATATCCCCAAATGATTTTCTAATTGGTTTTGTTTGGGTGCTAGTGTACATTTTTGACGGAATGTGTTTTATACTATCTATTCACTCACTATAGCAACGGACGTCAAAATTTTCGTGCAATGAGACAATTTTTGATATTCTTCGTTTTTATTAAACTTTCCGTATTTGCTTTACAATAAAATAGAAGAAAATTACGTTCTATAATAATTGCAGATATCAAATCTCCCGATTTCTAAAGATATTTAATTAGAACATTTTGTTTCTCAAGGTTGATACATATAAAATATAAAGCAAATTCGGCGCATTCTTTTATGTTACAATAATGTTAAGGCTAGCTTCACCTAGTTCTAGTTTAACCAACATCGCACATTGATTCCTTGTAAGCAAAGTGAAGTATGTGCAGGGAGCCCTGCCTTTGAATATATCTAAACTTATTCATTAAAGGCAGGTTGATGTTATTGATTAGTTAGTTAAGCATAAGTCGCATTTTCCTTTATGAAACTGCGTGAAAGCATCAATTAAATGAAAATATAGATGTTTGTGAGAAAATGTTCCAATTCGCTATACTTGCCTGAGAAGCTCTTTGACGGAAATTGCGAAAACAGTTCATCAGAGAGCAATATGCAACAGATTTGATTATTTTAAACTCAGCATCCAGGGTTTAAGTGCAATCTGGCCAAGGATATATGTTGATGTGAACAAATTGAAATAGAATTTCTTACGTTCTCAAGTTCTCTGAAGCACATCTCTTTAACGTATACTTTCTTATCAATATGTGTGCAACTATATTATTATTTGTAGCACATTTCCTAACTAAGGCAATTTTTAACTTTGTTAATAGTTCTACAATACTGCATACTGCTGTCGGATTTTGTTTTCAATGGCGGAAGGGTCTATTCTTTCGTAAAAATTTAAAAAGATTGATGTACAATTACGGAAAGAAATCGCCCGCGCAGTGAATTATAAGAAGTTCGTTACGGTAGAGTAGTAAACCATGAAAATTGTATTTCATTGTACCAACGATTGGTTGGATAACTGTAACCACAACTACTTTGAACAAACGGCACCATAACTTTGACTAGAGACGTACTTGACACTTGAGTATACGGAATTTTCAACGCTGCACCAAAGACTATTCAAACATAAGTGCTTTGATATTTTCAAGAAAAATTGAAAGCATGTGCGTGTTACTGGTTATTGCGAACTCGAACTCTTCTCTTTCTTTTTTGTAGAGGAATTGGTAAACACGCACGTATAATGAGCTTCCGCGCTCGAGCGCTTCATTTCATTAGAGAATATGTTCATGATTATGAGGTCGCGTGTATAGTTGGTTTCTGTGCACTATGAGTCGCATTAAAATTTTATATTTATCTGGTACCTTAATAAGAATTACTCTCGAAACACACGCCCTTGTTACAGATTTATAAAGACCTTTTTCACAATTTTTATAATTTCCTTTCAGATTTTAGGCGTCTCTCCCTTGGAAAATACTAATTTTTAATGTTTGTTGAAATTATACATACTTTATTTGAAACAGTTGCTTATCTGTGTAAACAACTCCACAAATTGTTCACTCTATATTATGCATACTTTGATGCATACAGCTAGTCAAGCTGCTGTCAGTTCGCAGCCTGATACAAAATCGATTCTTCATAAAAATGTTGCTCATACGAATAGAATTCTTGTGTCCATACAAAATCTCAGTAATTATCAAATCGAATGAAATTTGGAAGTTAGAAATAAATAAAGTTGCTTGCGAAATTTCGGAACACAAACACTGTTGTGGCGTTACCATTGATGCAACAACAATTGCGATGGTTATTTCTCGACCGCACTAGCAGCCCAATAAACTCTGTTTTTCATAATCGCATAGTGCGATGATTACTTTTAAGTACAAAATATTGCGTTATTTTTAAGTTTTTATAAATACACCTATTTTATTGTGCACTTAGATACTTGGAACATGTAATATTTTTAACTTCTTTTTGTTTGTACTTAGCGTAACTCTTTCAGCATTTTTAAATGCAGAAGTGCTCCTAGTTTATAAGTAAACGAAAAATATAATATAATAGGAGGAAAATGGAAATGGAAAAAGGAATACCCCTCATCAACGTAAAACAATGTACACCTATTTTTTTTCCACATGTGTATGTATATGATATGGAATAGAAAATGCATGGAATTAGTTGTATAGATATGCATGCGTATTATGAGAAACGTATGAAAGTCGTTGAAACGTTGTGATTTCCTCTTAAGAAGAGGTTCTCAGAATCCGTAGAAAAATCACAAAAGTTTACATCAATCTTACTTTAAGTGCATATGAAACTTTGAAAATCTCAACGCGAAACGCTTCATCAATGTATCTACGAATGGTTTAAATGAAAACAAACTATCTGCCTATGCTTGTTCTTATACATAACGCTTGCAATTGGATGTTCGCCGTTCTTTAGTAAAAAAACACAGGCAAATAGTCGAAATCCGTGCGTCAGCTTGCGTAATTGCGTAATCCCTGAACACGTGCTGTATACGTTTCTCGAAAAGAGTGCGTTCGAGTACGTTCTGGAATATAGTAAACAGTCGTCTAAGACCATTCTGCTGCCGTCCTCCCAAAAACTTTTTCTCGAAGGTCTAAAAGTAACCTGTAAAGTGTAAAGTGTTAGAGCGACTTCATGATTATCCACTCCTTTTACCTGTCGTATGCTTTCATTATCGTCGGTGATTCATAAACAAATAACGCATCTGAAATACAAGTTTATTTGTGAACACATTCCTTTTCAATTCAGCGTTTGCTTTTAACTTATATATTACAAATCATTGTATGAGCATGCAGCGAATAAAATTAATTCGCTGAGATACATATGTATTCGTATATCCGTGCGTTTTTGCATATGTATAATTGTATATATAAATATATTTCCTCTGGCGGCTAGCCTGTGTAGCTGCGTGTACATCGATCGATCGTGTGCATAGAGGGATGTTAGTTATGGAAGGAGGGAAGAAGGCACGGCGTTTGTGTACGTTCAACTTAAATCTAAGAACATCAGCAAATGTGGACACGGGTTCTATAGATAGACTGGCAGGGTGGCGATAGAGTTTCGCACATTAAGAAAGCAACTTTAAGACAAAACGTTTAGAAAGCTGGTTTGTCTTAACGATCGAGCGGATTGGGAAGTAGATCCCTTTTATTTTTCTGAAACAGATATATACATAAGTTCGTAATGACGTGTCAAAAGTTTTAGACACACTGTTGGCAGTCGTAAGCATTAGTTAAATTGCAAAAGCTTCGCGATGAACTAATAAATACCAAATCTGCCCAAACTAGTAGTAAATGACTCCAGCGCCCAAATGGTACCAAATAGTCTGCTGACGTACAATCCACGAACACAAGAGCCAAGCATGAAATAAGTTTTGCATTGTTGTTGTTAAACCCTCAGGAAACGATTGGATGTGCATAAAATAAAGCTACGCAAAGCTTTTTAAATTATTTTCTTCAACAGTCACGCCTAATGATCAAAAAATTAACATAAGAAGTATGCGAAGACAATTTCATTCACGGCTTAATTTAAGTTCATTGCGGACGTGGAATTGACAATTATTTCCTTCAAAATGCTTGTGTTGTCTGAATCAATATAATATTTTATAATACAATCAATGTAGTATAGGATGTCAATTTTTATAGACTCATAATAAACTATTTTGAAAATACGCGTACCTTCGTTTGCGTAAATTCTGCGAAAGGGAAGTAAAAATGGAATAAATATGATAGGAACAAAACAAAAGAAGGAACAAGAAAATGGATTGAACGTTTTGAGCATTTTCTTGTCTATATAAATATTTAGGTCTGCTTGTATCATTTAACCGTAAATCCGATTGGCAAATATCATCATCACCATACCTTTCATTATTATCCTCGTAAGGCATATAAATATAAACATTACTACAATTTTATTTTTGCAAACCATCTTTTGCAAATAATGTGAAATTCAAAGATTATAGGACGTTATCTAACAAAATTACACAGGCAAGCAAACAAACACTCTGTCCAATGCATACAATGCTTCAAGGCATAAATTATGTTACAACTCATACTTTATTCATAAGCGGTAAGGTATTAATTTGTATGTGTCTGAGTGAATACTGCGCGCTGTGACATAACTAAGAGTTTCAACGAACTATTTCCGAAGTAAAAGAAGGCAAAACCTCTAGAAAATTAACGGTTGATATTTTGGGCATACATATTTCCATGTGGAGTTTTAAGTAATTTAAACAAAAATGTTTAAATTTAAATGGTTTGTGCTTGCTAGGAACACATGCAAAACACACGACTGAGGCATCGTGTGGTTATCCTGATCATCGTAATATTCTAATTTAATTTATACGTATTCATCCATCCGCCCATTTTCCCATGCTCGCGCAGTTCTAAGTTCACAAATGGATATGTAACACGAAGAAAGTTTTGCGTGATTATATATAAGAAGTTATCAAAAATCATAGAGGAATTATTTGTTTTCAACGAATATTTGAAAATTTCATGCAGTGAGAATGGAGGTACGCAATGAACAAAAACCCTACCTTACTAAGTAAGTGAATATAAAATCGGAATTTACCATAGATGGGTTTTCTTTACCACTTGGACTAGTAATCAGTCGTAACATTAACAAATATCGCGACGTAAGCAAGTACAAATATTACATTCAATTGTAGCCGAATCTTTTATAATCATCTTTATTATTATAAAAAACACTAAAAAAGGCAGAAACAACATTCCTATTCTGTATATTATTGAATGAGCATAGCTATTGTTTTCTATTTTTAGCATATAAAAATAGAAATTTATATCATGTGTCTATTGTGCTTTATGAGTAACCAGCAAAAAATACAGAAAGCAAAGGTGTTGTCCCTTTATGTTGCATCTTAGGTGTGCACCCCGCCCGGTTTGGGTAATTTTTAAATATTTTTGCAAATTTGTTGGTAATATTTTCATTTTTGCGAGCGGGCTATTGTTTGACACTAGTTAAGAGTGTACAGACTTTGAAGGGTGTTTGAAGCTTGCTTTAAAGGTTTTTTCAAAAAAATGAAATTTTGATACACTATAATCTTGTGTAGGCGTAGTCGATTTCTTGTATATGCATCATAGCGTCGCCTGTAGAACATGCGCTCAAAGTTGTTTGAGTTTATTTGCCGTTCTTTGTGAGTACTAGGTAAAAAACCATTTTTATCCCTTTGGAAAAGAAAAGTGTTCTCAATTTACGTAGTACTGTACGCGTGTCCTTCGACCGATTTGGCCCACTTTTTAGTATGCGCAAGAAATTTCACTGTTTCTATCAAATTTGACAAAATGAATGTACGCCTCATCCTTTGATGCTTATTTTTCTTCACCTATTTTCGTCAAACTTGGACCTTATTAACATAACAGGGTTTACTTTGAAAGATTTTTGTATAGGACGGAATCTGTGTTGTCCAAACCTACCACAATACATATATCTGCGAAATCGGTGTTTTGGATTCCCGTCTATCATAAAATTCAGTAAAGGAGCATCTCTGACCCTCCAGTCTTGATGACTACCAAGCAAATACCAAACAACGTGCCGCATTCCAATTAAAAAGTTTAAGAGGTTAGTATTTTCGACTAGGGCAATTTTTTTCAAACAACAACCGCCGTTGTCAAGACAGGGATTTCTGAAGCTTTCTTAATACATAACAAGGTGCATCTGAAAGAACATTATTTCATCGCCGCGGGCTTGGCGGCATGTTCAAAATGAAATATTAGGAAAAAGAAAATTAAAACTGCATTTTCTATGCTCGTAGAATAGTGAGGTTGCTCGTAATTCCAAGTATTTATATTATAATGTAAGCGTGATCTTCGGAATAGTCCGAGCTCACTTACGTATATTCATGTCCTCCGTGCTCAGTGTACTGTTGGAATACTCACCAGTTCTTAGTACACATGACCAGAGTGCTTCGAATTCGATAGATTATTTTCACATGTTTGTTTTCAAATTTTTAATTAAATAAACAAACACATTGAATATTTATGGTATAAGTATGCATGAAATCCCGATATGTCCAGAGTTGAACTAAATTTTGACACTATGCGAATTTGTTTAATTGCTCACTATCTGATTGCTGTTTTGTTTTTTACATTCAGAGTGAGAACTTCGCTTCGTAAAGAAAAAGAGGAGGGAAAGACATGAAAGTCTTATAGTTGTGTCTGTGTTTATATTTTATGTACTTTTACAAATTCGCCTTTGTAACCACATATCATCTACCTTGTCTAAATTTAGATCAATTGATTCTTCTTTTAAGTAGTAAGCCGAGTTTTTAAATACTTTTCCTCAAAGTCCTCCGTTATATAAACATTTTCTAAAATTCATAAGGATTTAATCCTATTGATTCAAAGTACTATACTATTTATTTTAAGGATGTCATTCTAATTTTTCATATTAACAAGTCTTAAGCAGGTAATAGGTTGGCAAGGAAAAACTACAAGCATATACAAACAACGGGACACGGGACGGGAACGCGACAACCGGAGACATAAAACTTAGCAACTAAAAGTTTCAAGAAAGACGTGAACGAAGTGATATCGGTAAGAACCCCAAGAAGTTCAAGCTCAAGTTCAACGAAAAAGCTGGTATCCAAAAAATTCTGCAGTAACGGCATATGTGGTTTAATAAAGCTCATTTACAATATGAGAAAAATTTGTTTGAACAATGATGAAGAAACGCCACGACCTTTTCACTTGATGTTATACACATTTTTAAATTAGGAAACTTTTGTTAGACAAATGGTTTTTAATTAACTTAATAGACCAAAATTTGATGTAACGGTTAGGGCACAAAAAAAACCCTGGCCTCCAGTTAAACTATCAATAATATGTTAAATTTGTAAGCATGTTGTGATAATATTAACATTATTGAGAATTGTTTTTTCGCCATTGTTTTTTATTAATCTTATATACCGTTAGATGAACGCCAGCTCTGTATTTACTCATTCTACAATATCTATTTGAATTTATATTATAAAGGGAATTTAAAAAAAAAAGTACATAATATCATCGTATTTTCCAACTTTTTGTTTTATGGAGTTAATCGATTTGCGCAATGAGCGGTTCATATTTCTTCAACAGACGGAACAATTGAAATAGGAACAAATTTTCTCTTGATCAATTAGAATCGATTTTTTACATAATATACGAAAAAGAGAACAATGTTATAAATGATCCTGCTTCGGCAATACTGTTATTGAAAAAGTTTAATAAAAAATTTTGAATCTCACATACACACCGCCCAATCTCATTCCTCTTCAAGTTCTTTTTTTTGAAACCGATGTCGCTAGTATTATTAAGAAAAAAGTAATCGCGGTATCTACCATATTCATTTTAAAATGACGCCATTTTTAGGTAGATAATATATCTTTATTTAAGGAGTATACAAAATAGTTTTAAACATTCAGTCTTGTTTGCCTTATGATAAATAGGCATAAAATCTTAAAAAGGTGAAAAAAACAAAATTTAATCAGTTCTAACTTTGTGATGGTGGATGCTTACCGTTTTTGCACGTAAAGGGTAGTGTGCTTCGTAAAGTAGATATGAAAAGTTTTAGACTTCTAAAATTTATAATTTCTGAGTGACAAGCAGAAATCCAAAAAATTTTGTTTAAAAAAAAGGAGTTGTGTGCAGTTTATGCTTCATTGCGCTCTTTTGGCCCATTTTTAAAATTTAAGTCGATATATTTATTTTTGCGACCAGGACACTGCCAACAACCCACACCATACAGACACACAGATGGGCGGACGTGGCTGAATCACGCTGATCAAGAATATATATACTTTGTAGGATCTCTGAAGATTCCTTTTGGGTGTTACATATGTTATGAAAAAAAAAAAACAAAATGAGTGTGCTCCCGTCGCACAATGGTGGGTAAAAAACACGAACAATTAAAAAACAAACGTCAGATGCCAGCCGAGATATGAACGATAATAATATATAAACATTCACAAGCGATATACAAACACAGGTATACATGAACGCGTAAATATACAAAAGCGTATGCGCACTTTGGAAACACGACTTGAAATGAGTAGAGTAAACAACCATATACTCACAGAGCTCATGAATAACCAAACACTCGTGTCAGGATTCTTGTTTGGCTTAGTGGCCGTCTGGAATGTTACCGGCTGTGTGTCAAAATAGACGGAGGAAAGAACGAGTTTTTTTTGGCGCACCTTTTTCACGATTTTTAATAATGTTTGAATTTAATACTTGTTTGCTTACGCTTAAAATTAATTTTGTCTAAGTCTTGGCCCGCTTTAGCAGACCACTCCCTACTTAGATTGTAATGTTCAGTCGCACAATCGAGGGTTGACTCACAACGGATGTTTAAACTCTAGTTATTTCTTGTAGCTTTGTTTAATTAAGCTAAGTTTTAAAGCCTTTTTTAAATCTTAATATGCTTACCGTTTGAAAAATTTAATTCCAATTCGTATTGTGGCATTGATGTAAAAACAAACGAATTCAAACATTTTATAATTAATGCAAAGGGAAAGATAATTATATTCGGTTAAGAGCAAATCTCTTGTAGACCCATATTTTTTTTTTTTTTTATAAAAAAGGTGAAAAACTAAATTCCTAAGCTGGTGTGTTTTAGGTACGTTTATTATTCTATTTTTTGTAGCGCATTGGCTTTAAACTCATAACGCATTGCTTCATACATTCAATTCACGTTCTTCTTTTTGTTGTAATGCAATCAGAACCTCTCATCCCTCGCAATAGTAAGATTTTTTATTTAAATATTAATCAATTACTTACCAATAGTAAAAATACTACATACTACATATATGGGGTTTATTCTATAGTTATTACCTAATAGTAAAACCTTAAGGTCCAAAAGGGGTACACTCATCAGTACCTGTAAAGCGTCAGCTACTTTTGCGTAAGCTCATCACAGTTTTCTCTTTTGATTCTCCGACACCAACACTATGACCCTATGTATTAATCACTCTCATAATGCTTTCACCGCGTTCGTCAATTACCTTCCAAGGTCAACCTTTCACCAAGGGCGGGGGAGGAGGCAGTAATCCAATATTGAAAAGCACAGCATCATCCTGCCTAGAGAAGAATGTGCCCATTAATGCGTCCAGACACTCCCTCTGCTTTTAAAGTACGAATACCAATTATCTCTAAGGAGTTTTTTCCCTTGATAACACGGTGGCCCTGAAGCCAAGGATCATTGCGATTTCAGGAGACAAAATTTCCCCAGTCATCCTCCTTACTTTTCATAGACCTTCTCGCCCGCTGGGACTGCCTTCGAAGATAGCGGACGGTCTTTCTTTTCTCGGTGCCCACCAGTTAAGCCCTCTTTGATTTCACTTGCAGCACCTCTCGAGAAGCCAGTCGTTGACTCTCCAGACAGATTCATTTAAGTGGTCTACCTGCACATCTAAAGGTTTCCTCTGGAAGTTCCCAAGCGGCCTCTCGATATCAATTTATCCCAGAAGTACGCCAACGTTTGATGTCACTGACAGCGTAGCGTTGTCACAGTCCAAGACATTGTTGTTGTTGTTATTTTGATATTGAATATAGTTCAATGATATTTTCTGCATTACTGTTGTTCCTCTTCGGAAGTTCATTGAAAGCACGTTCCACTTCATCTATGTGTCTAGTACCTCTCCATCTATCAACAACTAGTGAACCAAATCTTCATTTATTGGTGGATAGATAATTTCTAGTAGTCGCTGTTTTATGTCTTGTGAAATTTGTGGTAGTTCACGCGCAAAGTCTATAATTGCATTTTGCGGTAAACACAAGTGTAACTTACACTGTATCTATCCGCCAAACTTTCGTTTAGCGGGCGAGCGCATTAATTACTGGATGTATCGTTTTCCGATAGACTGATAAGTGTGTATGTAAATATTCTTTGAGGATCAAGTTGTGTTCCATGATCGCTAGCAAATTAGTTTGCAATAGTATACTCAACAAAAATTTCTCAGCGCACTGTAATTGCAATCATTTTATTCCCAACACGTATCTCTGCCCATTTGCTGAAAGTATCCTTTAAAACGGATAAATATTTCCCATAAACATAATCGGTATGCACTCTTTGAAAAACTTTGGCTGATCGTATCCAAGATTGCACTGGTATAATTTTAGAATTCGGTCGCAAGAAATCCAATTGGGTATCTTGATGGGCAATTGACGTTACTGGAAATTCATCGGATATGATGGAGTTGCAAAGTATTCTAAATGAACTAGTTTATATATAAGAGCTTACTTATTTCAATAAGTCTGGAGAGAAACAAGAAGACTGAGGTTTAAAAATCAATAATACATAATTAACGTGGTCAAAGCCTTCACTAAAGTCTACATACATGACGCTAGTCTGAGAGCACGAAAGATTCAAAATATGGCAAATAAACTTTGCTTAATTTGATCAATTAAGTTGAGTTCGATTAACTAATATTTTGGCGACTGATGTACATGAATCACACTGATTTAGTTTGAAGGTTCGTATTTTTTACGGCGTAAAAGTTGTTTACGTGTAATTCTTAATTTCGTTAATTGTGCATCTTATCCTATTTCACTTTGCAAACTTGCCAATAGATGCGTTTGGCATTATTATTAAACGTTTAATATGGTGTCAGCATTATGAGCAAATTTTGGAAAATTATTTGGTATGCATTTTCACCAAAATATTTTTTCCATTGTAATGTTTGTTCGAGCCTTATTTGAAAAACATATTTTAAAAGTTGCGCAATTTAGTTGTTCAATTGGACGAATCAGAGTTCAATTACATATTAATAAAAAAATTTGCTTAGTGTGTAATGGCGATTCTTAGTCAGCGTATAGCTCGTCGCTCAGAAAGTTATATTAGGTGGTTGCATGTGTTTTAATAGTTTTTTCACTTGAAAAAGGTATTTATTGAAAAAAGTTGGTACAAGGTATATTAATTAAAATATTTTCTATCATTTTCTACAACATTTTACCATATTTCTGGCAACATGAAAATATCGTGTCGTGTTTATGGACCAGTCATCGAACCATTTTCGCACTTCTTCAACTTTGCAAAGCTGCGTGTCAGCCATGTCATGTTGCATCGAATCCGTAGGCAATTCTTGCAATAAGTGGCCAAAATGGCATTTTCAGTCAATTTGCGAGGTAGCCATTTTTTCTCCGTTTGGATCTTTCCCATCGCACGTAAACGCCTAGAAACAGTCGATTCATTAACTGCTAAACTCTTCTACAGGTCTTTGAGAGTTTCATCCAATAAGTCTTGCATGTCATTGTATTTGGGACTTTTTGATCCTCCAGGTCGTTTTTTGTCATGGACACCAAACTTATCACTTTTAAATCGTCGAAACCAAACCAAATCGTTGAAGGCATAAGCTGCTCACCATAAGCTTCTAAACGTGTTTAGCGGGGTTCGGCAGCAAATTACTTCAAATTAAGCAACAAAAACAATCAAGATCGAAAATGCAATTTTGGGCACTCCATGATTGGCGTCGGCATACGCTTAATAAATCAGTAATACTAAATGGAAAACTTTTATTTTATGTCGAGAAAGGTCAAAATTATTGAATGTAATAGTTATGTACACTGGTATTTCGCATTTCATTGTAATTTTTACTCTCGGAAGTCGCCTGTCAAAATAAAAGTACTATAAAAGTATGAACAAAAAATAAGCACAAAATATCATTTAAGCAAAGTTACATTGAGCATGAACCCGCGCGGAATCGAACCAAGTCTCACACAGATATGCGGACCCTGGTAACGGCGCTTTTACCAACTACCCCGCTATGCAGCTTTCAACGTAGATATATTTTCAAACGTATACATGAATTGAAATGCAAAAAAAATATACGAATTTTTACATTAAAATATTTTTAAGATATAACGAAAAAATAGAAAAAATTATAAATTTAGTAAAATAAAATTAAGTAGGGAAAATATATACAGTAGAAACTAGGAAAAATAATTATAACAATAATTTTTTGCTAGTAAGAAAATATGTCAGGACTACTCATAAAGAAAAATTCGCTCAAACATAAAAAATCGAAAAGTAAGTATTTTACTGCTTAAGTTGATACCAATAGGCTCTTTCACAGCGTTTGTTTATATTGAATGTGTTCAAGTAGGGCAAATGTTCCTAATGAAATGTTTTGTCTTATACTGTAGCCTGTAAAGTCTACTTACAGTACCGAAAACCTTGAAAAACATAAAAAAATTTTTTAAGGTTAGAAATATGATTATAAAGTTAAGAAGTGGGAAAAGTCTGTGCGGAGAAAAAGCAAAAACAGGTGGAATAAGCCGTGCTACTTTTCAAGCTATTATAAAAAATTATAATAACACAAATACCACAAATAATAAGCACCCACCAACAACAGCCTTATAGAGCGTGAAAATCGAAAGAAAGAAAGTATTGTAAGAAATGAACTCAAAATTAGTGCTGTTAAAATTGCAAAAGAGCTAGAAAAATATAAACTAATTGGTATTCATCTCGAGACCGTTCGAAATTTTTTAAGATCCAACGATTTTCAAAGCCACATTCCAAGAAAAAAACCATTTAAAAGCGAAGTTAATATAATAAAATGCCTCGAGTTGCAAAACTCCACCAAAATGGTAATATAAATTTTTGAAAAATCGTATTTTTTGGTGGAAGGGACGATAAACAAAGAGTAGCAAGTAAAGTAAGGGTAAAAGCATGTATGCTTCGATTATATCATAAGCTTCTTGGGCTTGCTTGATCCAATTGTAAATTGTTTTGCAAATCCAAACATTTTTTATATATATATTATTATACATATATATAATAGCGATAAATTCCTACAAAAGGCGCACTTGTTACACTCGAAATATGATCACTTATTTCAACCCATTACCATCATATATATGTATAGCTGATAGCGTCGCTAATTCAAAATTTTAAGATGCGTTCGAATAGTTTAGGCAATACCCAAAGGCAAAGTTTAGTAATGTCTCCGCAATTTTTAGAAAACTGTCAACTACCGCTCTTACGAAATTGGAACAAGAAAGGTTGTCTTCGCACAAGTAGGAAATCTGCCCGTTTTGAAGGAACGGTTAAAGATGACTGCAATAGTATAGTGAGGCTTTCTTACAAAATTTTTAAGGATACAAGACTGTTTCGACGCAGGATATAACTATACTTGAACTGTTATGTAATTATTTATTTGGCACGAAAGAAAAAAGGCTCGATGATGGTAAAGACACTACTGAGTTGTGAGAGCTGAAGTCGCGCCTAGAGACTAAATATTTAACCAAGTCACCAGATAAACCACTACGTTTGCACTTTTTGGAAAGCTTGTTCTTTTTATTTCTCAGCTTCCTAAGATGCTCATTACACCAAGGCAAAGGAGGGAATTAATCCAGCAAACTATTAAGTGACTTATCCGGAGTCGACACAGAAATGGCAGACAAAACATTATTATAAATAATAGACAGAGAGCTTTCAATGTCAAGGAAATCCAAGCCCCAAGACATTGAAATCAAAGCCTTTTGAAAATCGCGATTAGTTGTTTAGCTGAACAAATATTTCTTGTTACTCGGCAGTTTCCTTTTTGCAACTTGTGACTAACAAATCAATCAGACATATTAAAAGGGTAAGATGGTAGTTGTGTTCCAATCAATAAATAGCTATGAAGATCATGATTAGCTGCTTTCACGCAGGCTATCAAAAATTTCACCCTATCAGCACTTCAAAAAGAGATCAACTTTTCCGCACAGCATGACTCCCTCACTATTTTCACTACATCTATTACGACGGAAACAATCTTTTGGTCATAAGACATTCGGACAACCCAAGCGAACACAAAAGTTTCAAAAATGCAGATTTCCTTTTCTCTTGCGACATTAAATTTAAAAACTGTTATCCTTGACAAGTTATCTTGTGATACCCAGATAGAGATGTGCCAGCATGTTTTCCAAAGAAGCAGCTAATTCCAAGCCAGATTTTGCCGATGCATCAACGACGTTCATCCCAGAAAAATCCAATTTGTCAAATGATAAGATCGAAGCCTTTCCAACCGATGATGGAAGAACCGCTCCGTCCTTTTCCACCTTTTCAAGATCAGTAGATCTATCCCCAGCATTACTTATCCCATCAACTACGATTGTTGGAATCGTATACAATTTTTTAAGCAAAATCAAAAGTAATGGAGGAAACATTTATGTGACGTACCTACGCTTGCTATATTTCGATCTAATGTGCTGGGCTCATGGGTTCATTTAGAAACATCATTTTTTATTTTTTTTTATTTTACTTATATATGAAATTCAACTAAACAATTAATAAATTAATAGTCGAATTCAAGTATATTTTAAGATTAAATCTTATACTAATTGTTTTAAAAACTCGCATGTAATATAAAACAAGATATGAAAAGAGAAGAATAATAGAAACAAAGCAACTTAAAAATAATAATTCATGTAGAAATAAATAAAAAGGGGAAAAAAGCAAAAGAAGCAAAAGAGAAAAAATAAAAAGCATGCGCACAGCTAGCACACCCACAACAAGAACAGATTCAGGTTGCAAGTGAACGCCGAAAGAATTGCAAACACGCACAAGCTTGGCAACCGACACTTTAACAACACCATATAATTTTCGCAAAAGAAAAATATGTGAGATATTACGAACGCAACTTAGTTTAAGTACGACATAGGTAAGTCGGGCGTATTAAGCAAAGTTGCTTTAATAGAATTTAAAGAATCTGATATTGAGAATAAGTGATAGACATCAATTCCTGGAAACAACTCTGAGCGGGCTAAACAGCTCATAATTGTGTTTACATTGACTAAGCTTGTGTAAGTGCCTAGAGGAGCAGTTAGGGACATTGAAGTTTATCTCACCAAGTAATACGGACGAATCAATATAATATTTATTACTTTGATTAAGAGGGAAACGCCAAGAATAAATCTATGTTTCTTAAGTGACGGTAAGGATAACAGAAGGAACCTATTTTCATAGGGGGGAAAAGAGGCAATCGGTTCCCAACTCAAATTCCTACGGGCAAACAGCAAGAATTGTTTTTGAACTTATTTAAATGAATCGACATAGCATCTATAGGAAGGCGACAACATAGGCATACCCGAGTATAGGTCTAACAAAACACATGTGCACATGTGTAAGCATCGTCAAGCTCTTTGGACCACCTCTTTATAAAACCAAGCGCGGGCCTAGCTTTGCTTAACGAGAGCTCAACATGCAAATTAAAACGTAACATTTGGTCAAATAGAACGCCTAAATCTGTGAACGAGTCGACATCCTCCAACTTGTGCGAGTCAATGAAATACTGAGTAATGAATGACTTACTTCTTAAAAAAGAAAGCTTCTTACATTTATTTAGATTTAATTTCATAAAATTCAACGAGCATCATGCAACCAAATCATTTAAGTCAATTTGAAGCTGATGTGATTGCAATTCTATGGAAAAGGGAGAAAACAGTGTCACATCATCAGCATACATTAAGATCTGGCTGAATTTAATCACCAAGGAAAGATCATCAATGTATAAATTAAACAAAATGGCTGCCTTGAGATACGCCAGATTACACGGCAAATTCATCCGAGGCGATCAAGTTAAACAAAACTCTAAATGCTCTATTGTGCAGATAAGAGCTTATCCACTTCACTAAATAGAGAGGGAAGCTTAGACTTTGAAGACCAGCAAGTTATGGTTAACCAAATCAAACACCTTGTTAAAATCAATGTATATGACATCAGTGCGAGAGCGACTAGAAAAAGTCTTAAAAACATGACAAGTAAACGCTAACAGATTAGTGACCATAGACCTTCCTTTTCGAAAGCCAAGTTGAAATGGCGAAATATACAGTTTGATGACAAAGGTTAAATGCTAAGTAACAATTCACTCGAACAGTTTAGGTAAAACACTCAACTTGGCAAGGCCTCTGTAGTTCTCAGCAAGCTATCTACTTCCACTTTTGTGAAGAGGAATAAGGAGACTATTCTTCCAACACAAAGGAAAAACACCTAAATTCAAGGACTGGATAAAAATCTTTGAGATAACACCACGTAGCTCGACAGCGCAAGATTTAAGTGCACATAATGAAATTCCGTCAGGTCCAGGCGCACAACTATACTTTAAAGAGCTAAATCCCTCTAAAACATCATCAAATAAGCAAATTACGAATTGAAACCACGTTAGTTATCGGATATGGGTAGTTTGCTGATAAATCGGAATTAGAGCCATTAAAAGAAACATGCGAGGGATTTATTGATATTTTTCTTTTGGAATTAACAAACTTAAAAAAGTAATTAGGATCCTTCTTCGAGGACGGGACTGCTTGATCGGAAAGGATGCAGAAATAGTTAGATTCAATATATGGTAGAACGATGGCAGTAAGCTTTCAATACTCCTAGTTGAGAAATCAAGTTTAATATGTGACAGATGAGATTTTAGCATTGAAATATTCATTTTATGGAAATCATAATATTTATTTGAAAAAGTTGAATTTGGAACGTTAGAGAAGTTCAACGAACTATCATGCTTGTAATGAAAGGAAATACACATTGCAGGATGATAAGGATCCTCTGGTAAACTGAACGGTAGACAACGATTAGCACTAATCTCAGGAAAATTGGCAAAGCAAATATCAAGCAGTCTACCATAGCAATTAGGGGCACGGTTGTATTGAACTGTATGTATGAATGTATGTATGAATGTTGTATTGTATTGAAATTATGATCAAATAATTCTTTAAAGAACACAACAGCTTTATTAGATGTTGAAGTAGGAATCAAACAGTCAGAACTATCACTGTAACACCAAGTGACTTGAAGCAAATTGAAATCGCCCAATGCAATGACTATATCGGTAGATATCAGGTATGGTCATAGGCCACTTAACAAATGAGGGCGGCCTGTTTCTTATATATGCAGATATCCGAATTTTGGGGGAATATAGAAGCAGGATACATAAAACTGTTTTTTTTGGAAATTTCGCTCGAATACTTCATACGGGGGTAGGGGGTGGTAGGATAACTTCAACGTCGGGAGTGGTAGGAAATTCAAATGAATAGGACGGGACTGCCGCAGACATGGCAATTAAAACATCACCGCCATTGCGGGACAATCGATCTTTTCTTTAAACCCGAAACGAATTATGAAAAAGCTCCGACGAATGTAGCTCAGGCTTTAACCAAGTTTCAGTGAAGAAGAAACGGGGAAATTCCGTGCTCACTGAAGTTGGGAGAGTAGAATGAATTTTTAATTTAGGCCCCTAACGTTTTGATAAATGAGAGATAATGAGCCTGAACAAACATTTAGTTTTTTGGAAGGAAAAGGGCTACTGCATTAGTATTACGGGGTCGATCACAAGGGATAAATTCCTTAATTAAGGGTCCAACTGGCCACAATGGTTTATTTAACAACATGTCCATGGTTTCAGTCGGAACTAGCATTTTAAAAGATGAGATTGCTCTAGATTGAGAAGGAGCAAATTTGAAAATACTAACACGCTTTAAATTGACTGTTGTGACTTTCGCCGCCAGATAGGTTTTTATGTTATTCGCGGATGTATCAGGTGTCAATCTTGACACAAATATTGACTTTCTGCGTGGAAGTACCATCAACCAAATGTCATCTCTGCTAGAAACAGTAGGATTCACGGCTGGGGAGAATATAGAAGGGGTAACCACATTTAGACGAGCAGCTTGTGCGACATGCTCAGTTTGGTGACCAGCGTTCACGCTCGAACGGCAAGGGGGAGAGGACGATTTATTATTCTCTTTACTGGTTTTAGGCGATGACGCCCAAGTATAGTGAATGACGCCAGGAGATACCCTTGCCACTTTAGCATAATTCAAACCAGAACGACTTCCCGGCTTACTTGTAACTTTTTTGTTACCGACCGACTCAACGATAGCAGAAACGCTAACGTTCTTTGTAGGACTTTGTAGGATCCAGGACTGCATCAGCATCACGGCCGATAATATCAGTACACTTTGCATGGCAAAAACGATCACAGAGCCAACACGGATGTATCGTTTATATTCTGGTCCTGTTTTCGCACGACATGGTGTAAATAAAGAATCCCTGTCCTGAAGAAGAACAACATTCAAAAAGATTCACAACACAAAAATTGTCAAGATATTAAACCAAACTTCTCCGTTACGCTGACACTGAAGAAGAGCGCATGCTAAGCTCCAATTTTTGATTGCAAAAAACCGCGTAAGAATCAATATACTTCCTTTACTTTAAATCCCTCACTTTATTCTTAAAGATTTTTATAACTTTAGACCACAATAAAGCTAAAGGCAAGCGATTCATAAAGAAATTAAATTATTTCTTGCAGAAAATCAAAGACGACTACACCGCGCGCGCAGAGTTGCTAAACTAAATGAAATAAATGATCTTTTATCCCGATAGAGCCACGCCTATTAAATAAATTTCTAAAGTTATTTTGATCTTAATCCAAGAGTGGGCTTCGTTGTTCTTTTTCTCCGTCAAATATCTTATGGTTTCTTACACCTCGTGTGAAGTTCGTCCTTAGCCTTTTATACCTTTTTACAAGCAAGTTATCTGGTAAAACATTATGAATGTGAATTTGGTTTTACCATGCTTAGAAGTTTGGATTTTTAGAAAATTATTAGTTTTCTGAAAAACTCAAATCAACAGATAAGATTTTGGTGACAATAGTAATAACTTGCACGATTAGTGATCAGTAAGCCGATTTTTCATAATGATTTATTTTTACATCACAAAAATTTGCATTTTTCGTGCATCAATTTATCAGTATATATAAAAAAATAAATATTCCTCGTTAGTGTTACCTTGTTTCTATACGCAAAGAGTTTTTCCTGTACATTTTTATTAATTTTTATACAAATATTCGTAATTCGAAATACTCACCGAAATGAAATTTTAATCAAATAGAGTTAAAGATTAAGAAACAAAATGGAGATAGAGATAAAGAAACAAATTGTCAAAGATTATAGTTGTGTTCGGAAACCATAAAATAGGTTAGGTAAAACTAAAATAAAAAGAAGAAACACTACCCAAAGGCTGCTACATAAAGAGGTAAGACGATACGATGTAGTTCTACACCACTACGTATTTAAGGGTTAAATGAACAGAACAGAATATTTACGGTTTTATGTTTTGTTTATCTGATGTTCAATAAATTAAACATGATATTTCTGAAATTCTGCAAAAGACCGGAACTTGTCATAAGAAGTCCTCAAATTCGTTATTGTCTTTAAAAATAATCAAAGTTTGAATATAGAGAAGTATCATGTCCCACCAATGGACAAGAGCCACAAGTAGCAAACACATTATGAAAACTGCACCACGTAGAATTACGACAGTTTTAATGGTAGTTGAACTTGATATATTATATAACCGGGATTATGATGTTGTTTACAGTCTGTTGGAGTGGCCACGTTTAGTTGTGGTGACAATAGCTAATACCATTGGTATTAAATATGTTACATATATATAAGTAAATATTTATTTTTGATATGCAAAAGAAAAAATAACAGAGTAAGATAATTATATATCCACCAACATCAAAGTTTTTAACGTCGCATACTTCATACCATTCACAATGAATGGTATGAAATTTATCTTTCAACTTTCAGTTCACTCAAAGATATTGTTAAGAAGAAGTAATCAACCACGTGCTGCTGTCCATCACATTTATTGTAGAATTGACCCGTTTTTTGGCGAACAATATATCGTCATTAAGGAATGTACAAAATAATTTTAAATATTCTTAATATTCCAACTTGATTTGGATATTCTTGTGAAAATTACCTCGAAGGTGAAGAAAGCAAGTGGTTAAGCTTTAACAAATCAAATTACAGGTAAAACAAAGGTAGTTGCAATGGAACAAATTACATTGTTGCTACTGGAGTTATGTGTAGTGCTTCTAGTAGTAAAAGTAGTTTCAACAAATTAAATATCACTAAATCTGTTCAACGTTCTCCTGTATGCTTGAACGGACTCAATCATTGCGTTGGTTTTGATGTTGGCATGTACACGCAAATGGGAATTTTGTACTGCGAACTGAACATCTGAAACAATAAACCATACAATTCAAACAATTTTGTGAGCGTATTGCATATGGCAAGTGTTTTGGACTGACTGCAATAGTCATTGATACATTAGGCGAATCATCCATGGTCATCTACTGGTCGTGTGCCGCCTGTGGGGTTGTGGAGATTGAATTTTACGCTATTTTTCCCAGACCAAGAACAGTTTCGATGATACATGTGAAATATTAACCGCACTTTGTAACACCTTTTAAAAACCACATGATTTGCTCAACAATTTTAAGTTCAATGAAAGCGCCTGTCGTAAAGCTTACTACGATGTCGCTTGTAGACAAAATTCCTCTCGCATGTTTCCTTCTTGTCTAACGCCCTTGGGTTTACCCGATCTGATAAAAATATTGATAAAAGTGCTACTTCCGAAAAGTGCTACACGAAATGTTGAATCCAATTTCTCCAAACCTGTCTCCCAGCCAGCATTCCCCTCAGCCTTTCCTTGCTCTCATTGAGGCATCTTGCCGGACTTCAGCAGCTGTGCCGTCTCCACTAAACCAGGTTCCGGTATCTAAATCATCTCATCCCCAATTCTCTAATATGTTGGCGGAATACTGATCCTTTCTCGGAGGGAACCAGACATAACGTAGTCGATCTTGTGTGAAGTGCAATTTCAGCAATTTCCTCTTCCTTTGTTGACAGCTGTGGTTTCGTGTCTATACCGTCAAGAAAGTCTGTTTTTTTATAAACGAATCTTTCTATTACTGAACTCGAGGATATACAATTTCGTATTTCTTATCATTCTGAACATTAACAGCACAGAAGTATTGCGACCTTCAAAATACTACTGCCCGTCGAATACTTTCATATCGCTTTAGATAAAACATTTTAGCTAGACTGTATTTTAGTCAAAGAGTTTGTCCCAAAGAAAAGAGATGCAAGTACTCCGCACGTTTGTCTCTAGATGGTTATGTATACAACTATTGGATCGTCATAGTCTAAATGATTATTTCTCTATCATATGCCAAAATGTGAGAAGATCTAGCTTCTCTTTATAATGTCCATGTATTCCGAAACAGCATATTAAATAAGGTCGCTGGTGACGTCCTTGTAGTTGTATCCTTTTGTCCACTTTAACTTTAAGCTACCTTGGACGCTGAATTTATTGCGGTTTAAATGGTAGTCGCACACGATCTTACAACGTATTTCTATATCGCTCCTAATTTGTATTAATATTCACAAAATAACATGCATCTTTTATTCGTGAATAGGTAGGTGGCATAAAACCAACGAATGTGGTAAATGTGCTTGACGACTTTAATTTCCTCTTTCGTCCTTAGCGATTGTCACCGTCATTCGATTATGAGGTAACCCTACGAGTTTCTTGAGGATATTTGCAATAAACTTTTTCAAGCGTAATCAAAAGCGCACATCAAAACAGGATTTTGTATATTACTTAGCCTTTTCAAACGAATATGACTTAACGTATCATTAGATTAGAATTAACGCAAGATAATAAAAAAACATTGTTTACAAAGAACAAAAGAATTGTTCTTCCTTCGACGATGAAGTCTCCGTTTGTCAGAAGCAAATTCTATGAATTCAGTCGAAAGTATTACTCTAGCTTGCTTAAGATCACATCTACTCTCTTAAGCCTACTCTCTTAAGCTACTCAGACCGATTCTATAGGTTCGTTAAGTCTAAAACAAACGTTATTTCATTTCTCTTGTCAATATTCTCCGAAGTTACAAAACCTCCGCTAGTTTTATAATTTTAAATTCTTTTACCACATTTTTTCAACCTAACTTTAACGCCACAAACTTTAATATTCCTGTACATACCCGCATCAAATAAATGTTTATTTATCTATTCCAAGAATTATTAACTGTGACCGTGAAGTACCACAAGGATTAAAAGAGTTTAAGTACATGTGTATGCCGCGTGCCGAATGTCTGCGCGGACTTTTGCCTTGTATTCTCAAAAATTGTGCAGTAGGACTTCATCATGTTGTTGTATTCATATTGAATCGCTCATTCGAAACGGGCAGTTTTCCTTTTTGTTGGAGAACTTGTTTTGTTCATTCACTTTATAAAAGCGGTGATACACATCTTATTAAAAACAATAGAGGCAAAGTGAGAGGAAAAGTGTGTAGCGGTTATCGTGATGAGGCGATAATTGTTGCTTGTTTACTAATATAAAATGCTTAGAATTCACTTGACCCTTTCAGATCTGAAAACATTCAATTTCATTTTTCCTTTGTTTTTTTCATATTTTTAATTAATGCATAATATATTGTATATAATAAATAATGTTGAAACGCGGCCTAGCTCGTTCACGGTAGAGCGGTTTTAAATGTTGGCCCGCTGTGCCGCATTACAAAAGAAATCAAATAAAAAAAACTACAAAAAATAAGTTCATGTGTAGGTTTGTTGGCCCAGTCCCCGTTCGTCAGTATCCATCCCTAGTCCTCCTATCTCCCGCGTACACCCCTCCATACTCCGCTACATTTTACTTAACGTTTAATAATATTTGACTATTGAGTGATGAAGCGCCGGCTAAAGACGTAACGTCTTCGTGAGAGGCACACGATGGTTGCTCCAGTTGCTGAAGATCGATGTTGTCTTAGTTGAAGTGCTATCGACAGTTAGATGCTCGGCTTCGGTGGTCATTTTAGGTGAGGGAACCGCAACTTTGGTAGAACTGTTCATTTCATTGATGTTGGAATGGCAAATGCTGCCGATATTGTTAGTGATTGTGTTGAAACTGGAATTTTGATCACGGTAACAAGTTGTTGAATTGTTTGATGCTGTGTCGTTTGCATTTCCGTTGTTATCAATATTTGAATTCCCATTAAAACTTGCTAAACTTGTTGATAATACAGTCGTTGTGGTACCCATTACACTCTGGCCATTATTGCTGCAATCATTGGCATTCTGAAAACGTTGAGAATTATCAATGCCAACGGGCGACGACATTAGAGAATGAAAATGATTATGATTTCTGCTGTGGCCATCTGATCCTCTTTTTCTAGTTTTTAATCTTGATCTGTTATTAAACTGGAAATTGCTTGGACTACCGTTGTTAATGCACGTCGCGTGGGGATCTCCGATGGATTAATATTAATATTTGCACCTCCTGTGGCGCCATTGAGATGGCGGGTATCCTGTAAGCTGTTGATAGAACTACTATCATTTTCATTTAATTTTGGAGACCCACTTGCTGATTTTCCCTCGCGTTGCTCAGCAGAAGCTGACGCAGCAGTCTTGTCTTCTAAGGTCGGCATTTTTTATTAGAAATTTTGCGAATTTTATTTCTTTCATTTAAGGCTTTTTTTTTCTTTCTTCCTTCAACCCTTGAAAACATTTTACTAGTACTGGAATTTGTTTGTGTCCGTCCATTGAAGTGATCATAAGCTTAGTTTTTAACCTATTAGCCGGCTATAGACTACCAAAATATTCAGGTGCCGAATCATGAAAACGCAAAGGCATTTCATAATTTTTCACTCAGCGTGCCGAAACTATAATCCTACTATTATATTTTAGCTGAATTTTAACTAATTCTTGTAAAATTTGTCTCTTTACCCTTTCTTGATAAACATTAATAGAAACAAAAACAACATAAATAACATTATTGCATTACATGACGCGCTGCGGCCGTCATATAGATGGACAAAAGTACCGTTTATGGTATCGTGAGCATGTACGTAAACCAACTATTTCTTTTGTTTTCTTTTCATTCCGCATAATTATGCATTTAATACAAAATTGTTCTTGTTTATAATAACAATTGCAACAAATAATTTTTTTCCTATTTTTATTTCACTCACAGGCACAGACAATATTGGTTTATATATATAGACAGTTTTGTTCTTGTTTTTACTTCAATTTCTTTTTATTAAATTATTTAATTTTACATGAAAGACATGAAAGTCTTTTCGATTTTTATTAACTATAAATTTTTCCAAGATAAATCAGAACCTTCCTGTTGCGCTATCAAAAACAGACTCCCCTTTGTTTTCTGTTCAAATGAAACCGTATTACTTTAACTGACGGCCTAATATTCTTTAATTTGTTTTTTTTTTCTTTAATTTTTTTTTCATATTTTCTCAATAGGAAAAAAAAAATGTTAATGTCCTTTAAATTTGTTGACTTGCACAACACCACACGACTCTTTTACTTAAAACCACATAATCAAAAACATTTAAGTATTTTTTTTCCCTCTTTTTAACTACAAATTTTTCTCAAGATCAACCAGAGCCTTTCGGTTACACCATCCAAACCAGACTCCCCGATCTTCTTTCTCCGTGGTTTTCTCCAGATCAAAAAAACTAAAAACCACCACCAAACTCTCTCTTTTGTCTTGTTTGCATACCTAACGGCAGCCCGCTATTTTGCAAAATGTACGCAATGTCGAATAACGGCATGCCGTTACGACACTTTGTGGTTAAATCAGACTGACAGATCCTTTACCCCAGTTCGGACTATAGTACACTAGTATATACTATACTATACTAGGACTATAATATACTATACTAACTAGTACTATACTATCTTATACTATACTACACTAGTAATATACTACGCTATACTATGCTAGCACTATAATACATTATACTAGCACTATATTATACTACACTAGCACTATAATCCCTGCTCTCGAATAACGGGAAGCCGTTATTACGATCACATTTACGTTGTTGCTATGGGGTCATGGTTAAATCAGACCGACAGAAACCCCTACCTTACATTGTACGCGGATATTATAATGGATAATAACTTAATGGTTATGAGCTTTTGACAAAATTAAGCGAACAGCTCAGCGAGAAGAATGCAGGTGAAGTATCAATACAAAAAGAAAATTTCAATTTGATGTAAAAACGAATCTTAAGAGAGATGTTGACACCCAAACATTTATTTAAAAACATATGAACATGCAAATGAATGTTATTTTCACTGAACCCTTCGATAGAATTAACCACAAATAATATTTGTGGAAATTATATCGCCTCGTGCTTCCACCATAATTAGATAATTGGCATATGACAATATTTTTTAGCCTATTTGACTTTGACGAGATTACCGTCACTGCAGGTCGTCACTTAGGACCTATTCTATTTATTTTATACAATTGACGTACATTGGCTATATAATATATACATATATATATCTTCCTTCTACTTTAGTTTTAACTAGGTTAGGTCTCAATAGTAAGTGTTGTCTTGGCGAATATTTAGTATCTCAACTAAAGCTGGCTAAAGATGAACAAACCCATTACGAAAAGTGAGGTTTATATCGTAGGCTATCGAAAACAATATAATAACATCATACAAACTAATTTCCTTGATAAAAACTTTGCGCTGGGAGATCGATTGGAAATTTCAACTTAAGTTATGACAAAATAACATTTCATGATTTTAAGCAAACAGCATCCATTTTATCTAAAAAGTATCTTCACGCGGACAGGTTCAACTAGTTCTACTAGTAATTATCCATACCAAATAATAAAGTAAATATGACGTAATAGAAGGTGTAAGATGATTAGAAGATAGTTGCGTGCCGAGGCCTGATCGTATTCAATCTACGTATTCTTAAACAATGCGCTCATGAGGTATGTAACGTTATTTCAAATATTCTTGATCTCTCTCTAAAAAGTAGGCTTTCCCCCCTGCTGGAAGCGTAACTTTTTATTTCATTGCAGAAATATGGAAATAGACATCTCGTGCGGAATTACGTGGGCACACATTGGCAGGTTTAGTATTTTCCCAAAACTGTTTGAACGTATCGTTACTCATCAAAGAATTTCGGCTATCGAATTATGTATCCTCTCCTGTACGGCAGTGATCTCGCGTTAGTAATTAAGTCAAGCCATATTTTGATGTACGCTGATGACGCTAAACTTTTTTCCTTTTTTCCCCCAAACCCTTACTCCTATCTCCTTCAATCTGATCTAAATAACTTGGTTACGTTGTGCACAGAAGGAATTCTTGCTTTTCGCCCTTAGGATTTCGGCGTGGCATCCGTTACTCTCCTTGCTATCTTAGGAAAATGGCTTAATATTATTAGCCCTAGCAACACAGGCTATCGGCTCTTATAAAAGTACATTAGATATTGAGATGTGACTTGGTACCCAAAGCGTTTTATTATTATTATTATTATTATTATTATAATTTTAGACTAATGAAATAAATTCTTAGACTAAACAAAACAGACCTTGAGCACTAGCAACACAGGCTATCGGCTATAATTTATAAAATTACATTAGATATTGAGCCTAGTAGGTTTAAAGTAATATATTGAATTAATATTCTTTTCTGAAGCTGATTTTAGAAAGTCCAAAGGGTTAATCGTTTTAAATGCAATTCCTCTAGCCAAGGAAAAGTTAAGGCAGTCACAGAAAAAGTGCTTTATAGTGAGAATTTGCCCAAAATTGCAGATTGGAGAGCAACACTTCTTCAAGATCCATTGGTGAGTAGCAATTGTATGGCCAAGGAGAATTCTCGAAAATGTTTGGATCTTGATTTTCTCGACATTTGTTGGATATAAAGGTGGAATTAATTGAGGGTTAATAGAAGAGTAGTGTTGATGATGGTATTGTAGATTTCCTTCTGTAATTTTCTCTTTATCTTTTCCTCCAATGTATCTTTGAAGATCCAACTTTTCCATGGCATCATCCATAATTAGAGGTGCAGAAGCAGTATACTTTGCCGTTTGATCAGCCTGTTCATTTCCCAATAAACCGATATGACTAAGAACCCATAACATTTTAATTTTCCCGCCGGGTGTTGTAATTATATTCCTTAATTTGTTGATGGTGCTCCATCTCGACGTTAAAGGATTCCGAGTAGCTTGTAATACAGACAAACTGTCAGTAACGATGACGGTTTTCAGTTTGTTTTTATGGGCAAGGTTCGCAGCGTGAAGGATAGCTCTGGCTTTGGCTGTGAAGGTTGAAGTACTTTCGTGAAATATGTAATTAAGAAGAATCTGTCCTGAAACATCTAGCACGGCACATGCAGGTGGCAGACCAGAAGATTTTGAGCCGTCTGTGTATAAAAGATTCCAACCGGTACTCTCTAGTAGTCTAGTTTTTTCAGCTATTAGATTTCTGAAGGCGTAATTTGGAGTGTCTTCTTTCTTGTACATGGACAGCGAAATTTCAAAAGAGCAGTCTTTCAAAATCCATGGAGGCTTAACACCAAAATAACGAAAAATTTTTAAGGGAATATGCAATTTCTTTGCGACGTACAAACAATAATCAATTGCCAATTGTGACTTTCAAATTTTCTTGACAATAATAATGCTTCTTACATCTTTACCGAGAATAGATTTGTTTGAATTAAGAAGCTCGGGGACGATTTTACCTTTTAACTCACAAACTCTATTTTCTAAAGATGGGAGACCAGTTTTAATTATAATATTGTTGATGTTCGTCGTCCGAAAAACATGGCAACTTGCTCTAACGGCTTGGTGATAGACCGATGATTATCAAAGCATAGTCAATCTTGCTTAAAACAAGCACTTTGGTAAGATAAGTCTTAATGTGCGCATTAGTTTTCCAACGTATTGTATGGAATTCATCCTTGTTAAAATTGAATTTTTTAACCGAAGACATTGTGTTTTCCAACGATATTTGTTGGAAAACGTGAGCTCAAGAATATGGAGCGTTTGCACATTTTGTACATTTGCATCACTTTTCTGTTTGCCACAAATAGGCATTTTTTTGGATTTTTTTATAGAAATTGTAGCGCCGTACGGCTTTGGCCATGTGGAGATCTCTCGATTATAGGTTCGAGGATATTGATTGACTTCGTGATATCTTTTTCTTTTGTAAAAATTTATACATCGTCCGACAGTGAGACAGTGTTGGATGCTCGGTACACGGCAAAGAATTTTGCTAATTTCGTTGAAAGTGATCTGAAAAAGGTTGATAGAAAGAGGAGATCCTTGTGGAATGCCATTCATTAACGGAAAGGGATCACAGAGATGATCGTTGATTCTAACTTTAAACTGCCGATGCCACATGAGTAATTTGATGTGGTTCAAGAATTTGGGTCCAACATTCCATAATTTCAAGAGTCTTAAAATAACATGAAGACCAACTCTGTCAAATACTTTTCCGAAATCAGTTGAGAGAATGGTTACATGGTTCCGTTCGGAAATTGTTTTGCTAGCAAAATAATCAATATGTAAAAGAGCGTCGGTGCACGCTCACCGCGCTTGGAATCAACTTGTTGTTTTGTAATCAGGTTCTTGGACTCAAGAAACCAAAATAATCTAGACGCTGTAACAATGAATGAAATAACCATGAAATGAAATAATTTCATATAAGTCATATAATTTCAGATTTTCATTGGTTAAGACCACTTTGAGTTATGAAACTGAACTTGGAATTTTAGTATACACTTGCCACAAAAAGTATTCGTACACATTCATATTTAATTTTGGAGAATCTACAGCAAACTCTAAGAAAGTTTTTTTACTTACCAATTTAATACCATCGATTTGTTGTTCAATTTACTCAATTACCCGAACTTTGTGTATACACTATATTTTTTTACAATGCTGGCAGACTAAGTGTCCCCGTTTTGTTACCAGAAAAAGTATTCGTACAAGCTTATTTCGGGAAATCCCACGCGCATTGTGGTACATAAAAGTGCCTAAAAAGGGAAATAGAATTAAAACGCGTTAAAAAAAAATTAGTCTATGTAAATAGCTGTGAACTACAAAGACAAAATTAGGAATGAGTCCAAAAGTAAAGAAAGTTGGCGTTGATAAGACAGAGAAATAATAATAAAGAAGTTATTCATCAGTGCAGTGCATTCCACCGGTTCCATATTGGCGCGGTCTCGTAGACGATCCCTGAAGTTGACGGGACGGGAAAAATGAAGCGTTCTGGCGTCGGTGAAACAAAATTCCAGAATAAGTATTTCCAAAATTAAAGAAAATGTTAAAGAACCGTTTGATAAAGATATTCATGAAGACGCAGCTCGAAAAATATTAAAGACGGCCGATTACCATGGTCGCGTAGCCCGCAGAAAGTCTTACATATCGGAAATCAATCAAAAATAGCGAATGAAATTCGCAAATAAGTATGTAAAAATGGCACCAGAATGTTGAAGCGTGTCTTATTTTCAGAGGAAAGCAAATTTTGCATGTTTGCCCTTAAAGGAAAGGAAATTAGTGTGGCGGAAAGTTAGAACTACGCTAAATAAGGGAAACCTTGCTCCCGCAATCAAGCCCGGAGGAGGGGCTATCATGGTGAATTGGCATTTATAGAGTCTATCATGGAACAATGCGGCTATATCAATATTTTGAAGCAAAATTTGCGTCAAAGTGAGGAGCGACTTGGCCTTGGAGATGACCTTTTGTTCCAGCAACACAACGACCCCAAGCACACGGCACTAAAAGTGAAGTTGTGGTTGCTGTACAATACGAAGCGTCAGGTTAATTTGCGTCAATCGGCAGACCTAAATCCCTTAGAGCATTTGTGGGATTTGTTGTAGGGTAAGATACGCCAAGATACAATAATGTCCAAATAAATGCTTAAAAATGTTATTATGAAAGAATGGGTCTTAATGTAAGGAATATCCCGCTAACCAAGTTTATAAAACTTCAATATAAATAAAAAGTTATTTAATGTGTACGAATACTTTCTTGGTCAATTTTTTTACCTAATTTTATTTAGTTTATATGTAAGTAATATTTTATATAAAAAACCATTTTGTTTTTATTAAAAATGAAAGTACACCACCTAATGAATTCTCAACAAAAATTGCCCCATCTTTTGTGCTTTATTTCATTGGTTTTGTGAAGTTTTCAATTGCAAGGATAGGGTGTACAAATACTTCTTCTTGCAAGAGTATATAATCTTGTTTTATTTTATATATTACATTAATAAAGATCTATACCTCTGTGGATTTAACGTCTGCACCTGAAATGTGCCTTAATCAGACGGGTTGCCTACAGTTACATGTGAATTTACCTATAAAGAATGTATAATATTTTAAAGTGAAATGCAAGTGAATGCTAGTTTTGTATTGTACAAATGAAAGCCGACTTTTTAATTTCCACAAAGCATCTTAAAGCGGATTCATTCTTTACATCTTGTATATCAATGCAAGTAAATTGTGTGCAGAAAATACGCCGGGTTATATTGTCTCACTTATTCGCCTTAATTAGGAGGCTTCTAGCGAAACATCGAGACCATCGTCAAAAACAGATGTCTGGATCCAGGAAATCAATAATTTACTTTGAACAAAATATTTATATGTAAAAACAAGTAAGAACATTATAGTCGGGCGAGGCCGACCATACACCACATTGTCTAACAGAATTTTAATTTTTGTTCTAGAACACACATCTTGTTTCTATATAAAGGCAAGTTTTTCAAGTGCGTATTTATGGGAAAGCGGGCTCAAGAAGCAAACTAATGTAGTACAAGTTTAATCCTTACAAAGCGCAGGACCCAAAGATAGGTTCAGATGGTTCAAATTTTGTAGAGTTCATTTTTGCGTGAAATTACTACAATATTATGGGTTAAGTTTCATGCCCACATATTAAAACTTAGACTTTTCTACTCTACAAAGCATCAATTTTCGTTAAAATTCTTATTAGGGTAGGACCAAAAAATAGCCCGACCAAATCCAAATTTGATACAATTAATTTTTTTATGTTGAGTTACTATTATGATATAATTTTCTTCATGAAGCATTGAAAATAATACCCTTTTGTTGTGTGGACTTAGACACTTTTGCTGAGGAATTTTGAAAATTGCAATTTTTTTCCATACGACGACTTTTCATAATACAGCGTTATATAGGGAGTATTCGAAAAAGTGAACCGACCCGAATCATTTGCAACAACGCAAATTTCATCAAAATATCTAAAAATTGCGAGCTGCAGCTTGAACACAAATTTACATGGACAAACATCAGACGGACAGACAGACAGACAGGCTTCGATCAATTCAGATTATGATTCTGAATCGATCGGTATGATAAAAGATGGGTCCATCTTAAGCCGTACTGCCTGTTGCTTATGGCCGCACAAAGTTAATATAACCTGTACCATAAGTAGTGTAGGGTATTAACGTCAATCACGTCAATGAATATGGGAGGATATTTCAATCATCGTTTATTGTACAATAATGCGTCACTCTTTTGTGTTGACATTAATACCCCACCAAATCCATTCCGCGCAAAGGTTTTTCTCCACATCTTGCGTCATTTCTGATACAACAACACAAATGATGCTCTGCACGCTGAAGTAAAAATCGCTAATCACTGGAGACATGTAGGGTATTCTTATCATACCAATGTTTCCTAAAACGTATTTAGAGGCCTCTTCTAGCAGACGAGAGTTTTGCAGAAATCTGCATGTAACAATATGTGTAAGTGTATTCTAATTTACGTTCTTGACAGTATATATATAAAACCATCTACTTACATATTTTCGGGTAACGTGAGAGGATTTGAAGCGTCCTGAAGAACCCTTCCACGTCGCATGAGATTCCTTTTCCGCCAACCTCAATGTTTCTCTTCTACTCTCAAATGATCCGTCTGGTGAATGGTGCAATGCACCCAATTTCAGCGCCTACAACATCGCTAAACTGAAGTTTCCTTATTTGCTGTCCACAATTTTTTTTTGGACATATTTATACAATCTGCGTATCATAGCCGCCCAATCTCGTTTAAGGACGGGGATCCTAAAACTGCAGAATCACAGCCTATAATAGAAGTGAGTACTGTGAATTCATTCAAGCTAGGAAAAATGTTCCAAATGCATCTACAGAAAACGCAACTGCTGCTAATCCTTCACTCAGTAAATTTTACATTGTGTACATTCTTTCGGAATTTTGTGAGATTCGTATCGTTGCCCCCATCTCCACGGATTTCAGCGAACAAAAACTTTTTATTGTACCCATTCCAAAAAGTTTACTTAAATGTTGACTATTACCAAAATCTGCCAAGTTAGAGGATTCAGGCGATTGACTGTACTAGTTCCTGTTTGGCTTTGTACAGTACTTTTTGCGGCAAATAGTTTATCTTCACATATTTGCTAGAAGAAGCTAACTTTCTAATCACACCATACATCGAGCCGGTAATGCGGGGCCGTAAATGTTGTTCCTCCATTTCACGCGAAAACTTGCATAACTCGTTCCCGCCGAATATACGCATGACATTCAAATGAACCAATCCCGAAACTGTTTTCATAAAAAATGAAAAGTCGTTAAATCTTGCAACAACTGTCTAAGTTAGTATCTAATGTTTTTGAGCTTATACATGAATTACAAAATGACAAATATTGTTGCAAACCAAATTATACTAGTTCGCGTTTGTCTGACATTCTTCAAAGAACGGGCTTAGTCAACAACCCCCCTCTGATCCGCTTACTAATTTACTTTTAGTCAATAACGAAACTAGCATAACTCAGCTGTACTAGTGTCTGTAATAAATTCAAACCGCACAAACAATATCTTTACTACAACGATACCTCTGCGGCATGTCTTTCCGGAACTCTTCTTAAGTCTCATGAGTCCTTCTCATTGAAAAATTACAACACTCTTTGCAACCTGTGAACCTATTGAGCTGCACCGTCCACAATTCCTTTGGTGATCATTTAGTCATAAGTTGTTATGTCCATATAATTCCAATCTCTCAGACTTCGCTTTCAACAATGCATTCTCTTTCAGGTCCGATGCGTTTACGTTGATACGAGAGGACTTCGATGTTCTCAACGTTTGCTGAGGCAGCTGATTTTCCCATTCTTGAGGCAGACACATTCAAGATCTTCTTGGAAACAAAAATTAAATAATGGTGAGCCTCCCCATTTTGTTTCGGTATCCTTCTGCGCAAATCGAAAGATCTGTATACCTAATACTAGTTCCCTGAGTACGTGGAACACTTTTTCACGCGACCTAGCCCAAGTTTTCGCACGACAATAAAAAGTAAATATATGCATAAAATTAAAAAGTTGGAGAAATAAGATCAATGGGCTTTTACTTCGAGTTGTCCTATGTAAGTCCGTCTACATGGTGTATTGTCCGTCGTTCGTCGGTACCCGTCCCCAGTCCTCCTAGATCCACTCACGCGTACAGTCTTCCATACTCCGCCTCAGCGGTTGAGTATGCTACTCAATTATTGATTTTTCTTTTTCTACAGCCAAGCGGTTCCAATTATAAGCTGGTTTCTTTTACTGCTGGCTTCTAACTGAACCCTGGCCAGCTCCAGCTCAGGGAATATCCGCAAATGTATAATTCTCCATTTCTCTCCTTACCATGCTGCTTCTGTATTCAATCGAAGACAAGTCAGAACCACGGCATATTGCTATGATTCTGTGTGGTTTCCAAATTTGCATTGATGATAAGTGCCCCAGATCCTGTGTCGTTACCTTCGGTGATTTATGGATGGCCCGAAAGGTTGTTGCTGTTGAAAAAGGTTTGATGTTTGATGAAATAAAAGCACCACTGAAGGGACTCTAGGCTGATATATTTCCAGCCGGTTGCAGCGCAGCAGGTTTAATTAGATTATCTAGTTTGACTAAAGCTGAATTCTCACCCAAAAATGCCCGAGGATTTTTTAAGCGGTTTCCTTGTATTTGCTTCTAGTCCAGATGTTATTAATGGGATATTTTCTGACGGCAAGAAGTCCAATTTGTCATTATTATTAGTAGCGTTTGTTTTTTTTTTTTTTGCTGATGATAAATTTGCAGTCTTATTAGGATTTGTTATAATATCGAATTCGTGAATGTTAATAATAAATAATGCCAAATTTCCTTAAAACTTTTTTCAATCAAATCAATTTATTTCATATTATGATACAACATTTTTCTGATCCAATATGTTTGTTATACAATTTATTACAATTTTTCTCAATCTCACCGTTTTTGTTTTCTTTTGTTCTTATTAAATAGACGTCATTACACCGATAAAATAGCTGTAGTTGTAAATGAAAATCTGAGTTTTTTTCTTTTAGCCATACATAATTAAATTTCTAATTTGAAAACTTTTTATTGGTAACTTCTTGAGTTTTTACAAATAATTTTACAATTTTCTTTATTTTATTTACTTAATTAATTTCTCTAACAAACGCATTTCTTTATCCGTGTCGTTTTTTATCTTTTCTTTTCTTTGTTGCATTTGTGTCTAATTTTTTCCTTTCTTTTTTTTAATAAATTAGTTTTTGCATTTGACGAATTTTTGATTTTTTACTTAAGGGTTATTACAAAATTCAAATTAGGTTTAAATGGCATTCGTAACAGTCACCTCAATGCCTTGAGTATTGAAAATAGTCTCATTCTACACAAGAAATTTAAAAATATTTTGCGTATCCATTACATACCTTTCTTCGTATGACTTTCAATTTATCACCTCAAGAAAAGAGAATAAACTGCCTTTTCACCTTAATTGATGTAGATGCATTCCCTTGGCTTCCGCATCTAGGAAGATCTTCGTATGCTCGCGCATACGGTGATATCTTAAGTCTAAACACAGTCTCAGCAATTTTAAACTTTTGACTTTAAATTTTCCCGGTCCGCCCATTATAACATCCTTACTTTATGATCTGCAATCAACTTAACCTTTGTCGAGAATCACATTCCCATTGGCTACTTTCTGGACATAACATCAGCTTTTGATTCTGTGAACGTCAACATCTTAAAAGCTATGCTACTCTCTTTGAATCTGTCTATCACTTTCTATAATCTACTACATGATGTCTTTCTTTATAAGAATATGTTAATTAACAACGACGAAGTATTCATATTTAAAAGATCTTTCACAGGTATTCTCCATGGCTTTGTCCTAGGTCTTCTTTGTTATAACTGTGTATCTTAACACAATCTTTAGCTTCCTTCCTGAGATTATCTAAGTTTTGAGCTACGTTGATGAAGTGGTCATTTTCAGTTGTCATTCTGATCCAGAGTTCTGCAGACACACTTTACAATCCGCCTTTGATATTATCTCTTATCGCCTTGAGTCTCTCCAGCTCACACTGTCAATTAATAGGACTAAGAGCCTCAAAACAAGGAGAGACCTTTCGTTACTCCACTTCCCATACGTGGTTCCAATATACCGTTTGCCAAAACCTTTGACATGTTAGGCTTTGTTCTAGATTCGCAGCTCTCTCCTACGGCTGACATAGACAAAATTACTAAATAGTGCTTCCAACTAACTAATGTCCTTAGATCTATTTGTGGTATTTCATCGGGCTGCGACCGCCCTTGTATAATGAAGCTATATCTCGAAGTAGTGAGGTCAAAACTAAAATACACTTACTCGCCTTTATTGGATCTTTGAACTAACGCTCTTCTGTAATTATGCAGAATTCAATGGAAATATCTTCGTGTACCTACTGGTGCCATGAAATCCGCTCAGACGTTAAGCTTAGAACGTTATGCGTCTATCTGAAAAATTTCGTTTCCTCGCTAGTTTCATCCCTAATAAAATTTTATTCAATGAGAGTCACCTGGTTTTATCTCTCATTTACGACCTCCCATGGCGCAATTCATCTCATTCCTTTTTTATAATTTTCGATGATAAATTCAATAATTCCAACATTCTAAGAACTAATATACATAACTTATTCAAAATACCTTTTGAATTACACAGTTACCAGCCAGTAATAAAATTCTTGCCTTTGAGAAAATGTACAGGTACTTAGAAGCCATTCAATTAGCGAGTACTCAATCACAGAAGAAATTCCTTATCGTTCCCCTCAATTCATCCTTATCTGATAAAATCTCAAATCTGACGTGTTTTGCTTCCATTTTCTCTGGGTTTTACATGCGTATTCATGGAAGTACCACTAGAGAATATCGCTTCTTCCAGATCATTACATATTAATGACCTTGCGTTGGCTGCTGCTAACTTTAGAGCAATCGAGAAGAAGAGGTCAGTCTTTCCTCCGCAGGTATGCTGGAATAATTCGACTCAGGGTCGTCACTTATACTCTATCTCCGCAAATAAATATAACCCCTTAGTGTCCCAATTGTAGCCTCATTATTTCCCTTATTAACAGGCCGGTGGTCAACCACATGCGATGCAATGATCACATGTATAAAATTAATAAAGTGAGCAGTCTCTCATAGACATATGGAGTGTTGCAATCTCCTGACTATGTTCCATTTGCCTGTCGCCATTTCTATTTGCCGTCACACAAAAGTCAAAAAATTGCTATAAAGTAAAAAAATAATTGGAACTTGGAGAAGGTGACTTCCCGCAAAATGATTATAGTTACGTTGCGGACGTCATAACGACGTCATATGTATTTAAAAGCAAGTTAAACGCCCACTTTATTAAGGTCCAAAACAAGGAACTTCGTGTTCACATTGAGCCTTTTTTACTCAACTTATTAAATCATCAACAATTTGTAAAATAGCTACCAAAGCTGCCGCGAAAGTTTTAAAAAATCGCAAACTTACACCAATCAAAGCAACAGTAGGTGCAAATGAACCGCCAGATAAGAAAATTTATATAATGAAAGCGCAACGTCTTTAGGAGTCTGTGCAAGATTATGCGAGGTCTTTACTGATAATATTCTTCAATACACCTGTACTTCTATTTGTATAGCAGACCACTGGATCTTTGCTTTATTAGTTTACCCTCCGTACAATCCAGCAATTTGTATTTCCTTCCTTTGCAGTCATGATGGTCGGTTGAACTACTCTAACCAAGTCTAACTTTCTCAAATAAACGTTATGATTTTAATAAAACATGTAAATAAAATAAAAAAAATATGTTACTGCTTAAGTCTCATCTTTCACAGATTACGCTCGATTTTTCTCCTGGTAATATTGAAACTTTACTGTCATCGTTCCATAACGTATTAAACGGGACTATTTCATCCCTTCCGATCAAGCAACCTCTCCCACGAAGCTGATGCTCGCCATGGTTTGATACTAGAATTAAATGTTATGAAAATTGGGAAAACACACTTCTTAATAAATTTATGAAAAGTGGTTCTTCTTATGACTATTTCGCCTATTGTGCTGCAAGGCATAGATTTAAGTATCTCAATCACCAATGTTATTGCAGATACGTTCAGTTGATAAAATCCTCACTGCTTGTTAATCGTAAATATTTTTATAAGTTTGTCAACTCTAAAGGAGAAGTTTCCATATATCCCTCGCATGTTTCTTTCAATAGCTCCAAGTCCTCTGGTAATATTTAAACCTCAAATCTCTTTGCTAAATACTTTCGACGAACTCTTTTAACTCCTAATTCCTGTTCCTAATTTAACTGTTAACTATCCGTACCCGATAACTAACTCGGCTTGGATTTCTAACTTTGTCATTTCGGAAAAGAACATTTTAGATGGTTTGAGGTCTCTAAACGTTAGCTGTGCGCCTGGACCTGATGGGATTCCACCTTGACATCAGGTGGTTTCCCTTTGTGTTGGAAGAGTAGATTCCTTACTCCGCTTCACAAATGTGGAAATAAACATCATATTGAGAACTCTAAAGGCACCGCCAAGTTGAATATCTTACCTAAATTGTTTTAGCGGATTGTCACCCAACGTTTCGCTTTTGCTATCAAATCTTTCATTTCTCAGGAGATCTCCTGTTACGAATCGGTTAGAGTTTACGTGCCATGTTTTCAAGGCTTTTTCTAGTGGCTCTCGTACGGATGTCATGTATGCAGATTTTAGCAAAGCGTTTGACTTAATTAACCACAATTTATGGATCTTCAAACTCCAGACCTCTGACCCACTCCTACTTAGTGAAATGGATAAGTTCGTATCTGCCTAACAGAGCATTCAGGGTTCTGTTTAATTTCATCACGTCGGATGAGTTTCCTATGACGTTTGGCGTCCCTGAAAACAGCCACTTAAAACCCCTTTTATTTAATTTATGCATTAATGATCTCTCCTCTAGCCAGATCTTAATGTACGCCGATGTTAAACAATTTTCTTCTTTCTCCTTGGAATCGCAATCCTATCAGCATCAAACTGACATAAATAATAATGGTGCTCATTAAATTTTATGAAACTAAATCTAAAAAAACGAAAAAAACTTTCTTTTTTAAGAAGGAAGTCATTCAGCACTGAGTATTTCAATGACTCACACAAGTTGCAAAACGTCGATTCGTTCATCAACTTCAGAGTTCTATATGACCATAAATTACGTTTTATTGTGCACATTGTGGTCTCCTTAGATAAACCTAGGTCCGTGCTTGGTTTCATCAAGAGGTGGTCCTTGAGTATGCCTCTATTGTATTGCCTCCCTCCTTTAGGTGTTATGTCGATTCATTTAAATCAGTTCAAAAACAATTCTTGCTGTTTGCTCTTAGAAATTTGGGTTGGGACGCGCTTGTCTCTCTTCCTAGTTATAAAAATTGGTTGCTTTTCTATCGTTACCGTCACTTGAGAAATGTAGATTCATTCTTCGTGTTTCCTTCTTAATCAAATTAACTAATGTTACTATCGATTCGTCCACACTACTTGGCGAGATATGCTATAATGTCCCTAATCGCTTTTGTAGGCACTTTATTTTGATTAAGCTGAGTAAATATGATTATTAGCTGTTTAACCCGTTCAGAGTTATTTGCAGAATCCTGACTGATGTATATCACTTAATCTCAATATCGGATTCTTTAAAGTCTATCAAAACGAATTTGCTTAATACTCTCGATTTGCCTGTCGTGCAATTATAGATGTCGTTGAGCTTCGGAAAGTCGAGAAGACTGCCTAGAACAATTTCAAAGTACTTCTTAAAAAGCACATACTATATACATATAACTACATGTGCTCACTTCTTATTCTTGTTAAGTACGAAAAACTGTAAGAAGTTCGTTACGCTAAGCCTTTGCCTATATCCCTGTGGTTTTGACTAAAGCGTTTCCACTAAAGCATCGGCTAAACCTATATAATTAATGTGTATTGCACATTGCCTTGCAAATTTATTATTTTTCATTAGAAGCTTTATAACTATTACAAAACAGAAATCGAGTGGAAGCGATAAGCCAAAACGGAATTGAGGTTTCGGTCGTCACACTATTTTTTCGCACTCTTCCTATTTAAAAGAAAAACTTTTAGAACTATAACGCGAAGCGAACTCTTTGCCACCAATTATAATCAATCGTATCTACAGGTAGAGTTATGGGAATTTAAAAAAAATGTTTGTGACAGCGCTTGTGCGATCTTAAACCGCATTTGTTCAGAACGTTAGATGTTTTGTGTACGCTTGAAGTTGCTTAGTTGAGAGAAGGTATTGGACGGTTGTTGTGCATACATAAATATTAAAAACAAAGCTCGTCGATCGACAGCGAATGCTTTCGAATCTGTAAATAAAAATCAACTGAAAAACAAAAATTAAAGCTAAGTTTTTCACGAATAGAAATTAAAATGCCAGACGAATTGCGGCGATTTCGCTTTCTTTGTTTTTTTTTTTGTTGTTGTTGTCCTCTAATGGCTGTCCGCTATCCAAATCACATATTTCGACCACTTGCTTGCCTATTTGCTATTTCGGTTATAGCATTTTTAATGCAAAACCAGATATAAAGACATAGACAAAGCAAGACAACGTGCATGCGAAAGGACTTGAGTCGCTGATGGAACAAATTCATATCGTTAACTTACTATATGAAGATGAGAAATATTTAACTATTTTCAAGTATATAAGATTTCTGAATTTGTGTTAGGTACAACACGTTTCTTTGCAGCTTCCTCTATCACAAATTTATTTTCTAACGTTGCTGCCATGTTTACTCCTATTATTTCTGAAATTATGCTGGTAATAGGGCGTTATATAGCGTCTTATAGCGTTATATTACGATTGAACACTTTGGTTCCCATTGTGTTGCCATTGTCAATTTGGTATTATTCTTCAATACGCTTGTTTTGACAGTTTTCTAAATTGTAACTATACTGTTGTATACTTCCCATTCTGCTATAATTCAGAGCTGTGGCAATTTTATGTTACAAACAGTTGCTGAGCATAAAACTTAGAATTTTTCATTACGAAATAAACGATGAAAAATGAAAACACTTTGTATTTTCTACGTACTCTTCGCTTTATGTCATACGTATACATTTGTTTTAGAGTCTACATTACTACATCTTTCGGCTCAAGGACGAATTCTATTGAAAATACTTCGTAACAAATTACTTCTTCAACTAGCTCCCATATGAGGCCTTATTATAGCCCACAGGTACAGGGTATATTAGGTTTATTAAATTGTTTAGATTAGCCCACTTTTTCGACCGTTTCCCATATAACGTCCTATTTTGAAATATAGGAAAAAAATTATTATTGCAAAATTTCTCGGCAAAACTCGCTTTTAAATGGCATTTAGATAAATTGATACGAAAAATGGGGTTCGGCTGGCGACGAAGTGGTGTACGATATCTAATAGTCGGCATTGCCCGATTATACTATTCTTACTTGTTCTAATTAATTTTTAATCAATTTAATGTCATGTACAGTTGGAGACTTTTTCACTTTCTTAACAGAAAAATGATTGAAAACCTATACTTTTTCACTTTCTTAACAGAAAAACGGTGGAAAAACAGAAAAATGATTGAAAACCTATACTCTTGTAGCCTTGAAGAAAAAAAAAAACAAAAAAAATACCAATCGCGTATATATATGTATATATATATGGCCTTTACCACACATATAAAATTAAAAAAATTAAATAATTAAAAATAAATGAGCGAGGTAGAAAGCGCTACATTTCAATATTTTATAGCTAAAATTTCTTTATAACAGTAATTTAACATAGAAATTAACTTTACCTTGAATTATATAAATTCTATGTCTTGCTTAGATAAACTTACTTTCACGTTAACATAAATGTTATTATTTAATTTACTTGCGATATATTATATGGCGTAACGATCAAATGACACGGGAAAATGTCTGCTAGTTTGTTAGCTTAGTACTACAGAAATTTAATTTTTATGAGTCGCTATTGATTTATAGTATTCATGGGGGCTCATGGCATTTAAGTGCACTATGGCTTCGTTATATTTTAATATATCTTTAATTTAAGCCTTTTTATTTTCAAGAGCAAATAATTAGTACTCTACGCCTGGAATATTGGTATGTGATACTGCATATTAACGAATATGTTGCTGAAGGTTCAGTAGACGAGTCAACTACTAATTGTAATCGCGCCAATGACCTAAAACGACGTGAAACACTATAGTGCGGAATACTGCGATGTTCTTCATTCGCTATTTCAATGCAACATACGTCTAAAGATGCACAAATTCGTTGTTTTCGTCTATTATCTTCGTTGAAAATCTTAAAGGCGGTTTAACGCTTGAAGAATTATCTAAGTCGATCTTAATTAAACTCTACTTTTGTTAACATGGTAGTCTGGATTTTATAATCTTCGGTTTTCCAAAACTTCGTTATGATAGCATCTAAATTTCATTCCGATGTCTGGTTTACTATATCAGGAATTAATGGCCGATTTTGTTGGCAACAATTAAATTTTCCTCAAAAAACACAACCGAAACAATACAAGGATTGCCATCGCCTGAGGAAGTTTTTCAAAATAGATAGATCAAAAAATATTTCTGCGTTCTTTTGATTCACTTATTAAACTTAGAACAGTTAGAAGTTATTAAACTTAGAACAAAAATCTAAATTTGCTCTGATTGCTTAAAGAATACTAAATCTGACAATTGCGAGAATGATAGTGGTTGGTATTATTGGTCTTGCGTAAGATGGATTAATGATGGCTTCTTTGCGATAAAAAAAGTAAGATTGCTATATTTGGGCAAGGCCGACCATTAGATGCTCTACACCGCTACCCCTAATACTCACTCACTTTCGTACTAATACATCAAAAATTGTACATTGTTGTTATATAAATCCATAGCTTTCATAAAATCTCTCCTATTGGACGACGCTCAAAACGTCAACTAATGGTGACCAATTTAGCAAACATAATTTAATTCTTAAAGATTTTATTATTTTTCTTTTGCTTCATGCTCATGATTAACTTACGAAGGAACAATTTTCATCTTAAAATATAGAAAACTGGACTAGTACAGTTTTTCGCTCGTTTTGGTAATAATACATTAAAAACTACACATTATTTTCGTGCAAAAGCATATTTTTTAATGAAAGACCTTGTATTGGAGGATGTGGAAAAAATCGTATGACGTGATCAAAATTTAGCAAACTTTATTTACTTCCCAAAAATTTTATTATTTTGCAGTTTTCGTCATTTAAGGGCTCTACTTTCTCCTAATGTAAGGTGTAAGGACCATAGTCGCAAGACTTGTTTTTGTCCTACACGTATTTGTAAGTTATTCCTATATATTTAAAGGATGTTTTACTTTCCATTCATTTTCTTTTATAGCAAGTAGTTTGTTATTCTCTCATCAGTATTATAGGGAGGCTATAATAACTAAGCGCTGTATAAGTAAGAACGAGATGGAATGGGAATATCACATTCGAAATAAATTACCTGACATACTTCGAATGTGATCAACTAAGCGATTGACAACGCCAATTGGATTTCGCACAGAGCCATAGTGGAGAATTCTTGTAACGAAACGCCGATTAGGTAATACACCGCTGTCTGAAATAAATTACGTCGTCATCCAAGGGGATTCCAAGTTATCGGCGCTGAATTAGAGATATTTTGAAAGAAGACCGTCCGTTCCGTCCGACGACCACTGATGATAGGTCATTTAAGTTAACTATAAGCATTTCAATTTTAATTGTTAGTCGCTATTTCTTCCTTTCTTTAGTATTCGAGCTACGTATTTCAGTTAGTTAGTTAATAAAAGGAAATTAAATTATAATCTCAAGAAATATTAGGATTTTTATTCAAGTGAGGGATATAAATAGCGAGGGTAAGGATGCTTGGAATAGTCGCTAAAGTTGACCCCAACATTATTTTATTAAAAGGTAAAGGGCTTGTATATGATTATAACCCTTATATACGTGGGAAAAAATAGACCTATGTGATCCAAATTCTTTATTGTTCATTTTTCTGCTACTATGGACCAATTTTCATCGTAAAATATTCAAAAGTAAACATTCATCTGACAATCGTGCTATTTATGAGAAATCTTATCTACAGTGTGGTGCGATCGATCGGTATAATATCGGTCTTAAGCTCTTCTGGTGGTTACATACGTCCGCAGAAACTTGATATACCTTGTACCACAAGTAGTGTGGAATATAATTAGGCCTTTTTACCAAATCAAGATTCATTTTCCGCAGGAAAGGTTAAGGGTTAAAAAAAGCGGCCCCTCCGCTTTAAAGTTTTCGCACGAATTTAAAACGCTGAAATATGTTTACTAAGCCATTATTGTATTAAAATCTCAAAATTACAATTTTTTTCTTATGACGACTTCTAAACATAAGGCGTTATATGGGGAGTGGTCGAAAAAGTCGATGAACCGAATCATTTTCGATAATATTTCAATAGCGTACCTGGGCACGGCGGTGTACCAAATTTCATTAAAACATAACAGAGATAAGACGGACAGACAAGCCTAGATCGATTCTCAAAATGATTCTGAATCGATTGGTAAAATAAACATTGGATCCACCTTAAGTCCTTTTTAGTGTTAAAACCGCACGAATATTCTCTGTACCACAAGATCTAGGTCTAGGGTATAAGTAACAACAATCTTTTCTAAAATGTTGAGATGAAGATTTTTGGTACCTTTCCAGCCATGGTTGTCACATTAAGGCGTCTTACGCGACTGACGATTAAAAGAAATATTAACGAAATTTCTCAGGAAATCAAACAAGTAAAACTTAAAGGATCAACAACAGTAGCGGACTGGAATGCGACGTTCGCGACTTGTTTTTGAAGGGTTTATTAGTAGTTGCTTGGAGGTAAGAAGAGCTGAATCGTGACGTTCAAAAAAAGGAAACTATCAAATGTGTGCGGGATCAATATGTTGATGAAATGTTGTCAAATTTTCTGTGAATACATTTTTGTGAATAGTTCGTTTAAAATTGTAAATGAAATCTACGCTCTGCACAATCTTGTGATACAAACTTGATTCGAGCAATATTAGCAAAACATATAAAATCGAATAAGGAATTTTACGTAATCGTATAACATATTACATAGAAAATGTTTTGAATGAGTTTTTTTTATACAACTTGATTTTTGTTGTTTATACCCCTGAAAATTGTCGAATATCAGAAGCTCCTTCCAGCACGTAGATAGTCGTAAAAATGGACGTAGGTGAACTCATCTATATGTACACGTAGAAGATTATATAGAAAGCATTGGTATGCTTAAACGAGTACATAGTGTTTACACATAACGTTGTTTGTAATATATTAACTTTAGAACCAAGATATTTTTCGAATTTAGGAAACGTGCTGCATCGCTATAGGTTGCATATCCTCTGCAAAGATATGGGGAAATAAAAGCTTGGTTGTTTTGTTGTAGTTATTCTATTGTGCTAAGTTGCGGTGGTGCTTTGGGAATTTTAATCGTTCTCAGTGGCATTTGAGTGAACGCGTATGTGTATGTTTATTTCTTCCAATGCCTTTATGCAAGACATAAAAAAATTGAAATAGTTATATAAAAGGAACCTTCAGGAACCCGCGTTGTGGCAGTAACAACATAAAAGTGGGGCAAGGACACTTACATCGGAGTATTGACACAAGTATTCTTTTTTCCTTTCTCATTCTACTTCTATATCTTTTCCCTTTTGTATCAATGCGTCTCATATGTCAACGCATACCATTAACAAAGTTATCAGTTATTTAACCACAAGGAAACCATATGATGTCAGAACGTAAGGAATTAAATTTTTCGGTTTTAAAGTGGAAAAAATGAATTATAAAATATCAAAGGATGTCTGCCAACAAAAGTAAGCCCGGGCAATGAAATACGTGCCTAACATTAAAACGAATTGCATTTGCTGTGATAAAAATAATTAGTCTGAGTATTGGTAGGATAGCATTAGGTTTATGTACGTTTCCTATTATGCTATAAGTTAAGGGTGAGCAAATGCAGACCTTTCCTGTTTAGGCGCGTCTCCAAAGTAAGGAGTATTTTCATATTCGCCAAAAAAGTTGCAAATAACATTTACTACTAGATATACTACTTTACTTATAGAGCTCACATAATATCTGTCTTTGAGATAACGTCAATTTTATTTTTATGTACACTATGCTTCCTCTTGTTTCCCGTACAACTTCTCATTTTCTGAAGCCACGATTTGAAAATGTTGTCTTTTTCTTTTGCATAAGATAAGATAAGATAAGATTCCATTATTTAAAATTTAGGTAAAATCGTTCATAATAGCGTAGAACAAACTTAGATTTGAAGCCGGTGTTAATTTTTTGTAAGCTTGTTCAACTTGCTTCGTGTTGCGGAAATTCCCAACCGCGACAATTAGAGCACTTTTTTATATCTAATCACATCGCAATTTTGAACATACTTTTATTTCCGAATAAATATATGTGGCCGCAGCAAATTACGTCAGAAAACAAATTCTCAACCGACATTTAGGGTATTTCCGTACGTCTGATCATGCTGTGGCGCCTAGCATACTTAATGTAGAATGCTGACACTTGTCGCATTTTGCTTTCCAACTCCTTTTATTTGGCAATTCCATGGAGAGGATTGTCTTTAAAAAAATCGAATTTTATGTATACTCAGATAAATTGAGTGTGAAAAATTTTATTTTGCGCCTTTTAGTTGATTTAAATGCTATTGTTATAAGGACTAGCACCTAGGACTAAAAAGATTGGATGAGAACTGGTAATCAAAACTATCGGCTGATCTTTTTTTTTTTTAAAGTGATTAGTTTAGCAGCATAGGGTTAGATGTTCTGCAAAAATAATCTTTGAAAATTAGAAAGGTTTTGGTCGTCAGATTTGGCTTATAATCGCAGACTTGGGGAGTGGATTTCTTAACAATCTATTCATATTTTACAATGATATGCTCAAGTAAGGGTTGCAAAGATTTTGATTTTGATTTTTTCGACTTTGATTGGCAATAGAGATGGAACGGCGTTAGGATTAATATGCGAGTATATGCGATAATTTTTTTCTAATATGCTTTTCCATTAGAAATTAAAGGTGACCCAGATTTGTGTGTTAGGTTTTAATTTTATCTCTGTAGGTGGTAATGATATTCTTCACTTTGTTAATAGTGTTCCAGTCGAAATTGAAAGGGTTACGAACAGCTTTTATGACTGACAAACTATCGATTTAAGTTTAGCGTTACGAGCAAGGTTTGTAGCCTGAAGAGTAGTTGTAGCTTAGGTTGTAGGTGTTGACGCACGTTTGTGTAGGATGTGATTAATCTAGAATTGTCCTGTGTCATCTACTATTGTATAGGCAGGGGACAGGGTTATAGAACAGTCTGTAAAAATGGGAAGCCAACCGCTGCTTCCCAAAAGTTAGTGTTCTTTGCGATTAATTCTCTGAAGACGAAATTTGACGTACATTATTTTTTGGATGTTGAGAGTGAAATGTCACAAGTGTTGATGTTTAAAGCCCACGATGATTTAATCCGACATTTTCGAGAGAGTTTAAGGGAATATTTATTTCTTTTGCAACATATATGCAGGAGTTAGTTCATCAGTTTCGTTTAATTCGTACACTCTATTTTTTTATGCTTGATCCCCACAGCGATGTTGTTGATAAATATCGTTCGAAGAGCATCTACTAGCTCTGTACACTTGATGATAAGCTGATTTCAAAATATTTATGTTCAGGATGCCGTTGTTGCCATACAATTTGCTAAGATAAGCAACAGTGTTTACGTGAACAAAGATTTTCCAAGAAATTTAGCTTAAGAGATTCGCCCTAATTTGAATGTAATACTTTAGCAGAAGGTAGTGTGGTCTCCAACGGTATTTATTTGATAACGTAAGTCCTGAAACGTTGAATGTTTTCACATTTTGAACTGGGAAATTATTTACGTTCATAAACCGACTTTCCGTATCGCATAGGCATTCCTTACAAATGTACAACTTTCTTGATATCTGCATCGAAATTTTTGAAACCTGATTTCTCTCAGAAACTGCGTTTGTTGTGAAATATTCAATGTGTAGTTGAGCAACAACACAGCTTATGTCTGGCTTAAGTCTAACTTGCTGTTTTGTAATTAAATTTTTAGACTCCGGAAACCAAGATAATATAGAAGCCATAATTTTTTCCAATATTTTTCAGAGGCAGGATAGCAGAGGAATCGGACAGTAGTCTTATGCAATAGTTTTTTTTTTTTTTGAAATAGTATTAATCACTGCTGATTTCCATTAATTAGAAATGTGACCAGTAGAAACGATTGTGTTATATGAATACAACACTTTGCGCTAGCATTTGTCAATAGGACGAGCGTCTGGAAAAGTAACAGTTACCTCATTTCTAATAAAGCTTCGGAAGATATTGCAGTCGGAAGACTGCTCAGAGCAACATATTCGGAAGTTTTCCATATAACTGTCGTTGAAGTATTCCTGAGAACAGTTTCGGAGCATTGTTCAAAGTTGATGGTTTTTGATGCTCGGAATCTTTTTCGAAATTTACCGTTAGCTTTCTTGTGTAACAAGAAATGAGTATAATCAGGATATCTTTTGAATCGTTGCCATAAGTCCATATGCCTTCTCCGCAGCAAGGTTAGCTTGTGGCTCGACCAAGGAAAGGATGCACCTTTAACATGGTTCTTAGACCGAAGTATGAAGAAAAACTGAAATTATATTGCCATTTATTTAACACTCAAAACAATATTATCGTATAGAAATTGCATTTTATTCACAATTTTGCTACATGGTATAAAATTTATGTTTTACTCCAATAACATTTTGTTGCTATTACTAATTTTCTTTTTTTATTCGTTGTTGTTGCAGCGGTTCAAGGATAACGATATTGAAGTTAAGCGAAAAGATGGCATCATATTATTGCGCGAGCTTTCGGCTGAGGTAAAAAACTTTATGGATTTCAAACGTAACGCTGTGATGGTAAGCGAAATTTTATTATAATTTACATTACACTTCAAAATTAAAAATGTCAAAGCAAAACCGTATCGCGTGTAATTGGCACTAAAACTTTCCTGAAAAACCCTACGTAATATTTTATTTTGTTTGCATATTGTGAGCCAGAGTTTAATTAGTCAATTGTAGACAAATTCACAAAAGGATTGTATATATAATAAAACAAGTCTACGTAACCAAGAATCAATTTTACACGAAATTTAACAAAAATATGGAGTAATTAATAAAAGTAAATAAAAATTTTCGATATCCACGGTTTCCCGCTGGCGTTGGAAAACAAAGGCGGCGATTAAAGAAAACATTAGCAATAAGCCCTGGGAAACGTTCTGGTAACAGCTAAAGAGGCATTATAACAAAATGTGCATTTGTTGAAGCTTCACAAGTAAAGGAATATTTAAACCATAGCGCTCACGCAAAGGATTCCACCAAATGTGTTGGGCGCTTAGTGGAGAGATGTGATAGGAAATGATGAGTCAAGATGTTGCACAAGTTTTGCATAAATTTTGTAAATTATTTTCTTTGAATGCTTTTTCTAACTTTGCAAATAACGTCCTACGCTGTTCACAACCCAGTTGTATGAATCCAACGTACGCAATATTAGCCATTACACGCAAAACGAAGGAGAACATTTACATAGCAATATATATCATAAATGGATCGATTCATTAAAAAAAATTTGAAATAAAAAACAAAACTGTCAACAGTTGTGTTTTTGTGCAGGCACATAAATCTCTCTACCAAACTAAAAAGCAAAGTGAATGCTGAAGTTTCTGCCTGTGTGCTATTGATCTTTACAGACCCGAAAATCAAGTTCGAAATCATGGCTTCTTATGTAGGTGGCACTTGACGACAATTTAGTGCCTATAATGCTGTAAAATTTTCTTTGCTAAATTTTATCTATTAACCAAAAATTGCCTTTTCTATCGAAAATTAGAAGTCTTATTTTTAAAATTCTCTACCTATCTGTCTAATTGCAGACATATAGATTAAATAGTTTTTTCTAATAATGAAACTATTTTCATCAGCTGCTGTATGAATGGCTAAGGATTGTAGATTTATTGTTTGGCAACCCTGCCGTGACTACATAGAGACTGATAAATGCAACTCTGACTGCTCTGTTTTATGTATACGGATTGGTGTACGTAAGCAATGCAAGATTAAGGTGTGTTCTACGTTTTTAGATCATAAAACCGCTTATATCTTTTCTTGCCCATCTTGATTTTGTTGGGACCTGTCCCGTTATCTTTCGTGTTGTTGGAGCAGCACTTACACAGGATTTTTACTTAAATTTATGCTGCAACAACACTGTATTCTTTAAATTACACATATCGAGAAGGTTAATCTGATGTCGAAAACTTTTTCTTTCCATCCAAAAATATAATACAAATACTTTTTTTATACCTTACCCCGTCTGTAATGCAGGGCATATTAGAGTTTTGCGGATGTATATAATTTACGGTAAGACTTATGATATGCTCTCCTCTTGCTATACCTATTGATCCCCAATCGTTTTCGGAGTCCACGTAAGCTTGTCGGTCCATTTGTTTGATGGTATCCATATATTTCTGTTTTCGATCTGTAAGTCAAATTTTTTAATATATTTTGGAAAGATTTAGTGCTTTTTTCCAAGAAAGAGCCCTATCGAAGGTAGGTTTGATGGAATCATGTTTACGACTCTCCCGCTACCTACCTGCATAAAAAAGTGTACAATTTTGAAAATCTCTGAGTTACGTTAAATTAATGTGAAAAATTTGGTTTGGATGGATCCCACTCGGATATAACTGATTTTAATAAAATTAAGCCTCCACATGGAAAAAAGGAAAAAAATTTTTTTTTTTTTTGCTCAATTCAGCAAGTCATTTTTTGTTGGTTTGCAGTCGCACCGACGAAGAAGAAATTTTAACCATATAAGTCTAATATAGGATAGTTCATTAAAGGGTTCTCGTGAAAATAAAAAGAAGTATTTAGATAGCAATGAAGCCTATATTCAATTTAGTACTTGACAAAAAAATGGTGAAGATTAATAAGATCTTGAACAACAATATGAATTCTGCAAACTTGGCCATTTCAGGTCTCGTTTAGTGTACCCTCCTCTATAAGGAAAAGCCTGCCTTTACGGGGAAACAGGGTGTAATTTTTGGTTTTCTTTCACGAAAATAAATTCGAAGTTGTGTTAGGCGAAGGGATGTAGCGATATAGGATATTCTAGACGCTTGATGCAAAAGGGTAACTAATCATTGGATGTATAGTATTGGATGTGTAGCGAGACGACTATGACGAACTAAGCACTATCGTACACAACCGTACATAAAACATTGACCCTTGAGTTAGTGCTATAGAAATTAATTAAAAACCAAGTGCATAAAGACGAAATTGGATTAAATTGGAAATAAAACTATGACAATAAGCGGAAAGCATGTTGAAGCGATTGCCTTATATTGCCTTAATAGATCATTCAGTTTTCCTAAGCAATTCCAGGAGAAGTTATGATCTTTCGGATTGTAGGTCTTACAGCTACTTCATTATTCTACGTGAAAAGAATAGGAAACCACATCTAAAACCATATATCCCACAATTTCGTGGATGAAGGAAAGAATGTCCCGATAAGGGCAGAAAGGCTGTTACGTGGCATCTAATGTATACAAGTCCTTGCAGTTTGCTCAGTGAGACTTGAAATTTGTTTGTAAGGAGAACATAGTTCTTTTATTAATTTTTTTACGCATAAATACAATAAATTACGTACAATAACAGCCAAATTAAGTACGCGCTTAACGGTAAATCTTACGCTAAACATTAGGACATTACCTTTAACGAACGAAGAATAAAGAAAGAATAAAAAGAAGGTATAAATAAACAAATAAGAAAACACAGCATGTACACCGAAAACAATATAGCTTCGACCCCGAAATGAACTCCCCAAACCTATGGACGCTTTAAAACTGATAATAATAAATCTATTTGGATTAATGAAAAGTTAATTTAGATACAAGGTAGGCAAGACACGCATACTAAGGAAAGTTGATGTGTCATTATTTAAGGAGTCACATATTGCGATTAAATTATAGACATCATTTAGATTTTTATTTTTACTTATTTATCTACAAATTTATTTATATGAACCTCAACATAACAAATCAGCATTCGAATTCAATCGGCTCTTGGAAGCAAATCTTGTACCAACGAATGTTAAAAAGTAGTACAAAGTATAAGTAATGTATGTATAATAATTATTAACCAATAAATTCAAATATAAACAAATAAGAAAACACATGAAAGCATGTATACACCTAGCACAGAGGCACACCAACAACCGGTGCAGAACCAAATTGCAAGTGTACCCCTGAGCTATCAATAAACAATACCGTTTAAGTATCAAATCATAATGAGATATTAAGGTTAAAAGTTTGTTTAAATACGACATAGGTAAATCACGCGTATTAAGCAAAGTTGTTTTGATCAACTTTGAAGAATCCGATATTACGATTAAGTGACAGACATCATTCAGGGTACTGGAAGCAACTGTAAACGGGTTAAACAGCACCTAGCTAAATTTACACTGGCTCAGCTTAATGAATATAAAGTGCCTAAGGAAACAATTAGGGACGTTGAAGCTTATCTCACCAAGTAATGTGGACGAACCAATAGCACCATTAATTTACTTAATTAAGAAGGAGAATGAATCTATGTTTCTCAAGCATCAACATCAATTTAGTTTTGTTAAGAATTTACAGCGGACAATGTCTTCGTTATTGCCGATTGTATATCGAAAGCCCACATTAATGGCAAATGGGTGGATGCGGCAGATGGCGGTGTATTTGAAGTGAAAAACCCTGCCAATGGCAAGGTTATTGGCAATGTGCCTAACATGACTGTTGGAGATTGTCAAGAGGCTATAGATGCGGGTAAGCACGCCTTTCACTCAAATGACTGGTCATCGCTAACGGCAATGATTGATAGTTGGGGTAATTAAATCTATGCTTTGAAGCAGAATGGACAAAATAGTCATAAGAAAAAGAATTTTTCATAAATTTTTTGAAAAGTTTGTTTTTCCTATTTTTGTAATACATAATTGTCCTCTTAAACCATTGCGGGCACCTGCTTCGAGGGCGAGGTCGGTACTACATTATAGAACGATGATATTAGGGTTTCAACTTTCCCAGGAGAAAATAATGTGTAAAAGAAAATATTTAAGTAGTAAAATACTGGTTTTATTAAAATCATAACGTTTATTTGAGGAAGTTGGATTTGGCAGGTTAAAGTAATTCAACCGACCACCATGCCATAATAACGCGAAATACAAATTGCTGGATACTATGTATCCTCATTTAAACTAAAAGGTGGAGAGCGATTTACAACTATCTCCGGGACATTGGCAAAGCAAACATCTATCAATCCACCATTGCAATTAGTAGTACAGTTGTATTGAAGTACATTACGTTCAAATAACTAATTGAAAAACACAATAGGGACCATAGAACCAGAATTACCATTGTAATTCCAAGTGACTAGCGGCAAATTGAAGTGCCCCAACACTATGACTATATCAGCGGGTTTAGACTTTTCGGCCACATCACAAATCAAGGCAGCACGTCTCTTATAAATAGAGATATCCGCATTTGGGGAATGCAGGAGTAAGTTACATATAACTGCTTGCTGCCAATTTTCGCCCGAATGACAATAAATTCAACGGGAGAAGGACTAGGAAATTGAAACGAATAGGACGGGACTGTAATAAATAAGGCAATTAAAACCCCACCACCAGTGCGATACAATCGATACTTTTCGAAAACCTGGAAAGAATGATGAAATTCCGACGACAGTAGTTCAGGCTTGCCCGCTATTTATAATACAGGTATGCTAAGTTAGTCCTCTTCAAAAAAAAAAATCACATATTTTCTACTGAAGTATATAACGACAATACAATTATATAATAATAGTAGTGTAATAACGTAATAACAATAAAAAATTAGATTCTTGGCGATTGGTATAGGAAGAGGAAATTCCAATTCACTATTCAGAATGCAAGCAAATTTTCATCAGCAATCAAACCGATGCTAGCTCATTTGTTACAGACCGACCTTTCTGACCGACAAATGGAAAACATGGAGGATTGGAAAAAAGAAAAGAATTGTGATGGAATCGAATTTAGACTAATATGTGTAGAGTTTAGGTACTGTGAAGTGATTAAAACACTCAGCAAGTGAGCCCGACGTTTGTGTACACAATCAATTTGTAAAAAGCCTAGGCTTGGTTTACGCAGCTAGCTCAGACGACGAAACACAAACACGACACGTACGTTTATCGCGTTAATGGTATTCGATTTCTTTTGTACCGACGTAGGCTTGTCATTCGTTGCATGTCCAACGCATTATTCGTGAAATGGTCGGCGCGTGTGTAGCAAAATAACGGGAGCCATTAAACTAAAATTGAAAAATGCCTTCGCAATAGCTTAATAAATTGATTCGTTAACCGACCCCAGAATATTAAGCATTTATAAGAATGGAAGTACTTAAGCCTATCGAAATAACTGCAAATGCAAATCGTTATGATACTAAAAACAATTAAGAACAATATAATCGGGTAAGGTCGACCGTTAATACCCTACACTTACTTCCCTAGTACAATGAGTCGCTAAGTTTGGTAATAACACATCAAAAATTACACACTATAGTTATTCAAAGGCATACCTTTCATGACAGCCCGTGTATTGGAGGATGGCCAAAATGTCATATGATGTGTTCCAAATTTAACAAAGTTCAAATTTTTCCAAACATTTCATTATCATTCTCACTTTCGGTCATAGAAAATTAGAAGTTATTCTTTCTCTCCAGTAAGTAAGAGCTTACTTTTCATGACAACTCTTATGTATACATGTTAGGATTTGAAATGCGATCTATTAATTTTTGTTGTTTTCCTAGTATGGACCAATTTTCATTATAATATATTGAAAATTAAAGCTTTCTCTGAAAGGCTTACTATTTATGAGAAATCTAATATGTTGGGGGATCCAAGAAATAGATTCATGTTTTTCAAATTTGGTCCACTTAATTTTTACGACAAATTACTATCATAAAGAAATTTTCTCAATTAATTCTCTTTGGGTTTACATTTCCCGAGAATCCTTTTCTGCGTTTCCAACCAAAAGAGATACCTATGTAGCCTAAACTTTGTAAATTTGATTTTTTTGTCATTCTACTATTATGAACTAATTATACCACATACATGGTACATGGTATATTAACTTAGTGCGGTCGTATGTAACACGCGGAAGGGCTTAAGATGGAGCACTTTTGTATTATACCGAGCGATTCAGAATCATAATCTGAATTGATCTAAGAATTAACCTAAGCCTACTTTTTTTTTGTTTGTAAATACTCAGCTACTCAGAGAAGCTGCGCTATACGATGGTGGTCAGGAAGGTAAGAAAGGATGAAAGGAGGAGATAGTGTTTGTATTTTATTCGATTTAAATATGGAAACATCGGATACGGCGGGAAATATCCCTGCTGGTCGACAATGTTTATTTTTATAAAAACTTATTTAATAAATATTTCGATGTTTATAATTACGAATATTATTAGCTAAGCAGCAGACGAAAATGAATCCAATGAGCTGCAAAACCAGAGAAGGAAAAAATAGCATAATTAATTCCTCGTCAATTAGTAACATAGTTTAAGTATAGACTTACCTCAACGGCGATTAAACCCAGGCTGAAGTATTTGGCATCATCAGTGCTACCGGTTACTAAATCAATGAACTTTCGGCGACAACCAACGTAAAAGTTAGCGAATCATTCTCGCAGCAACTAGTGGGTGGCAATTTAATAAAATAAATATTCATTTTCTAAGGAGATGTCAACCAAAAAGTTTTAAATATTACAATATCACAATATTACAATATTACAAAACATATTTGCGGTCATTTAAGCATAAATACGAGCAAATATAAATAAGAACGAAGAGCAAATATAATGCCAATTAACTTTTAAAACTATAACGCTGCGCTTTTGCTATTTGTTCTCATAACGCTGCGCGTTATATTCGTCGTACTTTTACTTGAAAATGATTTTAAGTGAATATTGTCAATATGTTAGAGAAGTATTTTGCGAAAGAGCCACAGGCATCTACACAAGGGTCTGCTATTGGCATCTCCGGACTGTGGACCCATGCAATTTACAGGAACTTGGCGCAATGGTGTGCATTTACGTTCACATTCGGTATAGAAGAAAAATCGACTAGTCTCCATGGCATTTGGAATAATCTTTTCCGCGCGCAATGCAAGCGCACTGTAAATTAGGAGTAGAAGCTGAAGATGTGGAAGAAAATGAGCAAGAAGAACACGATCGTGATCGAAGATGTTTGGATGGACGAACCTTCGTTATGGTATGCTCAGCATATTTGTGTATACGACTATTCATTACTTCCACAAGAACCAGTACCGTTAAAATGAAGAGTAATTGAAACAATTTTTATATATGTATACAAGGAGATTTATTATTTATTCTTTTATTAAGTAAGTGCATTTTTTCTTCCAATAATTTGAATAAAAAATATAATACTAGTAAGTAAGCAAGTACATAATTTGAATAAAAAATATTATACTAGTAAGTAAGTAAGTGCATAATTTAAATAAAAAATATTATAGTAGAAAAACTCTGATTAATTTCGCACACACATACTGATTTTTTTTTAAACAAAATCAAACTTAATGTTTAACCTTGATGACTGTTCATTACAAAGAATGTTAGCATATTCTCCTTTTCGATAAAATATATTTAGATGTAAATGTAAAGCAAACGAAGAAAAAAAGATGTCGCACCCAATAACAATTCCTAAACAGATAACACAATGCAAGTGAAATTAGTCAACAAGTGCATGTAAATACAAATATGACTATGATCAATTATTAATTACATAAAATACACTACATTAATGACCGTTGAGCTGACGGTGCTATTGCTGTTGTTGTTATTAATGATGATGGTAATGACTATGATGTAGCAGTTCCTGACGTTATAATTGGACCAACGGAATTGGACCACTAATTTGTCTTGCCAAATGAAAGCAATTGAGACAAGTGAAATTGTCTCGTGTCGTCTGGAATTAATGATGTTATTCTTTGTGTTGATATTATTGTAGTAATTTTTGTTTATGGTGTAGTTGATGATGATGATACTGTTCTCTGGAAAAGAAAAAACATTCATCGGATTAATTTTTGTTGTGAAAAATATCAGTTTCTTGAACAAGAAAAGGAAAGTTAAAAAAAAATCATTGAATCTATCGAAATTATGTTCTAAAAAAAAACAATTTTTTTCTCGTATCAGGAGGAAATATCCTTATTTGCTGATTGACGATTACGCGATTGGCGATTACGCGATTGGGGATTACGCCGAACTGTGATAAAAAGTCCTGTGGAAGTGTACAAAAGTCACACCTTAATAACAAATCGATAGTTAAAATTTATATGAAAATTTAATGCGAAATTATTTCAAAAGGGAAAACACACACAAAACAAGTGATTGCTTGTAGAACGTAGCTGATACAAATTGTGCGTTATAACCAAATAAAAAAAAAGGACCACAACTGAAATATTTGAAAAACTGAAACATCGCAATTTGGGAGAAGTAACAACGTTACGACAGCCCACTGCGGAGCTCATCTGACTCAAAGAACAGCACTACACACCCCAACTCCATTCCATTTCATAATTCGACTGTTTATCACCTCCAAATTTACGAAATATGCTGTGGACACAAGGCCGCACTATCTTCCTCAAAAGTGGGGAAATTAAAATACCCAGGGTCAGAGTTCATGCCCACACCAGAGGTGAATATAATGTATTTATCCAGTCCAGAAAAAATGCTTTGTCAATAATCGAACTTGCCGGAAATTTGTATCATGATTTCCCCAACTTACAGATTTTTTTCGTCTCCAATAAAAAAATTAAATTGATCTCTTTCGATGCAGCTACGGCATATTCCGTTCCCGCCAATGCTTCACTTAACAACAATTACAATGTGTACATTCCGTCCGAATTCTGTAAAATTCGTGGAGTTACTACTATCCCCTCTGATTTCACCGAACTTGAAATCCACTCAAACGCCTGTTTCAAAAACCTCCCCAAATTCGGTCCCCTACCCGACTTTTGCAAAATTGCGGAAGTCATGCGCTTTCACAAGTTCCACCAAATTTCTAACTCACGTGTGCTTTTGGACACAGTCCGTATAAGTTTTTTCAGGAATGTTTTGCCTTCCCACATCTGTTCGGAGGTTATTATCTTCCCGGTTAAACCTTATGTCGAGCCGATATTGCAATGCCGCAATTGTTGGCATTTCGGCCCCATACCATCCATTCTCGTGGCTCAAGCCATTCTTGCTCCACAAACTGTTCTCAAAATGCTAAGAAATGCATTAATTGCACTCTTTTAATTCCGAAACGCGTCCAACAAACAAGGAAATTGCCAAATCGAAAAAAGACGCAATAGATTTTCTCAAACCACAAATTTACTCTATTTGTCACACACACCCAAATAATCCAAATTTTTCAATATCTGTGGAGAGCTTCCCTACAACAATCAAACGTCCCAACATTGAGTCTACTGTCTTAGTTGCAACCAAGAAGATGATAACTCCGGAAATCACCATCTCTCCACAAATCCCGAGACTGTGCCACTCAGCACAGACAATATTCCTTCCAATCACGAAATGATCACTGATTCCACCACTTCCTGTAACTTATCTCAAACCTCTGATGCTATTCAAAAATTACATAACATCAAGTCGTTCTTTAAATGAAATTCTATTATTAAGTCCCCCTTCACACGAGTATTCTTAACCAACGAACCCCTTGGGCTTCGTACTCCGATTCTCTCTCAATCAATAATGAAAATAGCTCAACTTAATTGCACTAGCATCCGTAACAAATTAAAACAGCTTGAACAAGGCCTTCATTGTAGTGACATCTCCGTGGCGTGTCTTTCTGAAACTTTTCTTAAGCCTCATGATTCTTTTCTATGAAGAATTGCAACCTAGAGAGTTGGCATCGTTTTTCCAACTCCTTTCATGGTGGTGCTGTGGCGATCCTAATATCTAACAAGAGTTCATTTTCTTAAAATTCTACTTTTTCAAATTTTGTACCAATTGAAGCTTCCAGGTGAACCTTTCACACTTTCTTTGGGGATCTCTTGATTATTAGTTGTTATAGTCCACCTAATTGTTATGTTTCTGAGTTTGCAACTAACAGGTTATTTTCTTTCAGATTCGCCGATTCGATTTTAAAGCTCACAATGTTCGGTTCTCCTATTCAAGAGCCAGACAAATTCAAGATTTTCTTGAAAGCAGCAATTTAGTCTTAGTAAATAATGGTGAACCTACTCCTTTTGGTTCCGTTTCTTCTTGCATAGATCTTTCGATCCGTGCACTTAATCTAAGTTTTCTGCACACCAGAAAGACCCTTAACGACACCTTACCTAGTTCTCACTATTTAGTCAAAATTGGCCTTCATGTGCATCCTATTACCGGCTGCCACTCACGTACCCACGGTTCAAAATATATCAAACCTTCTTTACTTAACAACAGTATCCGTCACATTTCAAATGCCATCCAAACCAATGAGGAGCCATCGGGTTGCCTCTTTGATAGATTCTCAATTTCTTTCACTAACTTACCTTGGTGAAACACCGCATGCAATCGAGTCACCGCCAAGCTTACACTCGCTGTAAATAAATGCAATAGATATCCTTCTATAACAAATTTCAAATTTTTAGTCGATCTTAGAAAGGAATATACTTACATTTTCACACTGGGAATGCGTACAGGTTGGATTTTATAAAAATGTCAACAGTGACATGTCAATCTTATATCTTTGGCGCACTGTGAGAATTTTCAGAGGTATGACTTCCTCTCGTTTTTCCATTCCCTCGCAACTCTTTAACGAATTCTGTGACAAGCTTGATGGACTTTCTGGTCCTAAAATCCTCCCTACCTTAATCGGTAAGAACGTGATAATTTTTTCTTAAAGGACAGTTCTCTCTTTGAGCTCGATAAAGCCATTCATCTATCAAAAGCTCCGGGCTTAGATGGTATTCGTAACAATCATCTCAAAATCTTGAATATTGAAAAGAGGTTAACCTTACGAAAGAAATTCAACAATATTCTAACTACCGGCTACATGCCCTTGTCCTGGTACGACTTCCAAATCTTCACTTTAAGAAAAAAGAATAACTCGCCAGTTAATCTTAATTCCTACAGTTGTATTGCCTTAGTTCACTAAAATAAATAAATAATTATATTATATTCCAAATCTAACCCCAACGAATTTTAGGTTGTTAATTTGCTGAGTAACAGAAGAGGAAGAAGAAGACTGTTCTTTGAATTGCGTTTTATATTTTATAGTTGCATTATTTTGCTCTATTTGAATCATCGAAATTACACTATTTTTATTTATTAAAAAACATATAAAGTTTAACGAAATTTTGTGGACTTATTACAGTCCCGATCCTGGGGTTGCTTCAAAACTAAAACCTTAGAATCTTATCGCATTGAATTTTCACAATGTAGAGAACAGTTTTGAAAAATTACGTAGCAGCGCTGGAAACTAACTCCTTCTGATAAAGATTCAAATGCAAATGAATTCTGACAACTTCTTATGAAAACCAAACAAACAAACCAAAACAAGTTTTTCTCAAGATTTATAAAATTTTATAAAATAATTTTAGCAAAACTGGAAAAGTATGACACGCACGCGTAAGGGTTGCCAGACTAAGTTTTGCAGAGGACCTTGAACGGGTTAAAAAGCTAATAGTTATGTCTACACTGGCTAAGTTTTATGAAAACACTGGCTAAGTTTCTGTCACAACGATTACGAACATTAAGGTTTAGCTCACCGCTTATTAACTTAACTAAAATTAGACATCAGATATAAATCTTTGTTTCGCTAACGAAGGAAGGACTAGGAGTAACGAACTGTTTTCGCAAGGTGCAAGAGACTCATGGATCCCAAATCAAATACCTAAGAGCGATGAGCAACAATTGCTTCTAAACTATTCTATTGAATAAGCATAACACCTCTAGGAAAGGGACTACACGACAGAGGCATATTCAAGCAGTGATCTTACCAAATTCACGTAAAGCATTTCTGTAACGTATGGGTCGTCGAGCTCTCTGACCATAGTGTAATAGAGACCAGCGCTAAACTAGTTTTTTTATGGTGAGCTCTATATGCAAATGAAGACATTGTCTTTATGAATGAGCAGGAGATGCATTCCTCATTGAGAGTGAAATTTTGTTGCACTTTTTTAGGTTTAATGTTATAAAATTAGATGAACATCATGTAGCCCAATTGTCTAACCCTGATCGCAGGTAATACGAGTTCTATTTCAAGTTAAAGGAAGAAAAAGGTTTACATTAAGTTCAAGGTTTACATTATGTGCATAGCCGTTCCAGGATTTTTTTTTAAATACATCCGTATCGCAGTGTTTAGTCGACTGAATTGAATATTTTTTGGCGGCCATGAATGAATTAAACAGTACTCATATTACGAATAAACCTTATGTTTAAAAAGATAGATGCTTAGCGACATTTGTCAGCGACCAACTGAATTATGTCGACTAATAGACAACATTCAACCCTCGTTGTGCTCACAATGGCTAATCAACGAATTTTACCCATAATGAAAGCATGTGGATTAAAGCTGACCGTCGAAAGGTCAGCTGGCAGAAAAAGCTAAAATTTAGTCCGCAAGCTGGAAGTTTATTGATCATGATATTGATAACATATCCTACATGTCAACGAACATCTAATATATACATTACATTGCAACATTGCTGAAGGGCTCTATTTTGGTTTTACTCTAGGTTCAATCGTGGATGTCACTGTTCGACCTAATAGGGGGGTTAAAAGTGTTACGTAGGTTTTACATTAAAGCCTGAAGCTTGTTTCGCGTTATTTACTTCTGATTTCTGCTTTAGCGATAAGAACCACTTCGCTCCAGGTAGCGAAAATTGTAGTGTCGTATTGTAACTAATCCTGCTATTGTGAGGACAATGACTGATAGATCACTAACCATATACTTCTGCTAACCAACAGTAAGGACGGTCTTGTAATTTTTTTTTGCTTTTTTGGTATTTTGACGTTTAAACGTACATATGGAAACTACAAAAGACATGGTGTACTTTTGATCTACCCTTCAGCAGGTCGTTGAGCATTTTATAATAACAGAGTACGGTGCATCAGTATAATAAGAAAATTTGCAAAAATTAAAAGAAATATGAAAGACGTGTATAGAAAATGCAGCAAAATACATTTGCAATGTTTTAACTACTAACTTTTATGGAAAATGAGCGAAGGGAGGCCTATAAAAGAGCTTGTTTTCTTGTGTCTATTTAATCAATTTCATAAGATTGCTGCGTAAAAGATTACTAAAACTTTAGAATAGGGATAAGAATTATCATATTAAAACAATATATTACCTGCCATAAATTCAGTTAGCATGGAGTTTTCCTGTATGGCCTTCGTTGAAATTTGATTAAAGCCTGATCTACTTTCGTCGGAATTTCATCATTCTTTCCAGGTTTTCAAAAACGATCGATTGTATCGCAATGCCGTGGGGTGGTGTTTTAATTGCCATATCTGCGGCAGTCCCGTCCTATTCATTTGAATTTCCTACCACTCCCGACGTTGAAGTTATCGCCATTCGAGCGAAATTTCCAAAAAAACAGTTTTATGTATCCTGCTTCTATATTCCCCCAAAATTCGGATATCTGCATATATAAGAAACAGGCCGCCCTCATTTGTTAAGTGGCCTATGACCATACCTGATATCTACCGATATAGTCATTGCATTGGGCGATTTCAATTTGCTTCAAGTCACTTGGTGTTACAGTGATAGTTCTGACTGTTTGATTCCTACTTCAACATCTAATAAAGCTGTTGTGTTCTTTAAAGAATTATTTGATCATAATTTCAATACAATACAACATTCATACATACATTCATACATACAGTTCAATACAACCGTGCCCCTAATTGCTATGGTAGACTGCTTGATATTTGCTTTGCCAATTTTCCTGAGATTAGTGCTAATCGTTGTCTACCGTTCAGTTACTAGTTAGGATCCTTATCATCCTGCAATGTGTATTTCCTTTCATTACAAGCATGATAGTTCGTTGAACTTCTCTAACGTTCCAAATTCAACTTTTTCAAATAAATATTATGATTTCCATAAAATGAATATTTCAATGCTAAAATCTCATCTGTCACATATTAAACTTGATTTCTCAACTAGGAGTATTGAAAGCTTACTGCCATCGTTCTACCATATATTGAATCTAACTATTTCTGCATCCTTTCCGATCAAGCAGTCCCGTCCTCGAAGAAGGATCCTAATTACTTTTTTAAGTTTGTTAATTCCAAAAGAAAAATATCAATAAATCCCTCGCATGTTTCTTTTAATGGCTCTAATTCCGATTTATCAGCAAACTACCCATATCCGATAACTAACGTGGTTTCAATTCCTAATTTGCTTATTTGATAATGTTTTAGAGGGATTTAGCTCTCTAAAGTATAGTTGTGCCCCTGGACCTGACGGAATTTCATTATGTGTACTTAAATCTTGCGCTGTCGAGCTACGTGGTGTTATCTCAAAGATTTTTATCCAGTCCTTGAATTTAGGTGTTTTTCCTTTGTGTTGGAAGAATAGTCTCCTTATTCCTCTTCACAAAAGTGGAAGTAGATAGCTTGCTGAGAACTACAGAGGCCTTGCCAAGTTGAGTGTTTTACCTAAACTGTTCGAGTGAATTGTTACTTAGCATTTAACCTTTGTCATCAAACTGTATATTTCGCCATTTCAACTTGGCTTTCGAAAAGGAAGGTCTATGGTCACTAATCTGTTAGCGTTTACTTGTCATGTTTTTAAGACTTTTTCTAGTCGCTCTCGCACTGATGTCATATACATTGATTTTAACAAGGTGTTTGATTTGGTTAACCATAACTTGCTGGTCTTCAAAGTCTAAGCTTCCCTCTCTATTTAGTGAAGTGGATAAGCTCTTATCTGCACAATAGAGCATTTAGAGTTTTGTTTAACTTGATCGCCTCGGATGAATTCGCCGTGACATCTGGCGTATCTCAAGGCAGCCATTTTATTTAATTTATACATTGATGATCTTTCCTTGGTGATTAAATTCAGCCAGATCTTAATGTATGCTGATGATGTGACACTGTTTTCTCCCTTTTCCATAGAATTGCAATCACATCAGCTTCAAATTGACTTAAATAATTTGGTTGCATGATGCTCGTTGAATTTTATGAAATTAAATCTAAATAAATGTAAGAAGCTTTCTTTTTTAAGAAGGAAGTCATTCATTACTCAGTATTTCATTGACTCGCACAAGTTGGAGGATGTCGACTCGTTCACAGATTTAGGCGTTCTATTTGACCAAATGTTACGTTTTAATTTGCATGTTGAGTTCTCGTTAAGCAAAGCTAGGTCCGCGCTTGGTTTTATAAAGAGGTGGTCCAAAGAGCTCGATGATGCTTACATTACGAAAAGGGTGCACATGTGTTTTGTTAGCCCTATACTCGGGTATGCTTCTGTTGTCGCCTTCCTATGTCGATTCATTTAAATCAGTTCAAAAACAATTCTTGCTGTTTGCCCTTAGGAATTTGCGTTGGGAACCGATTGCTTCTCTTCCCCCCTTATGAAAATAGGTTCCTTCTGTTCCCTCTTAATCAAAGTAATAAATGGTACTATTGACTCGCATGCATTGCTTGGTGTGATAAGCTTTAATGTCCCTAACCGCTTCTCTAGGCACCTTGTCTTTATTAAGCTTCGCCAATGTAAACACAATTATGAGCTGTTTAGCCCCCTCAGAGTTGTTTGCAGGAACCTAAATGATAACTGTCTCTTATTCTTAATATCGGATCATTTAAGGTCTATTAAAGCAACTTTGCTTAATACACGCGATTTACCTATGTCGTACTTAAACTAAATTGCATTCTTAGATACTCATATTTTTTATTTCGAAATCTAAATGGTGTTGTTAACGTTGTCTTTTGCTAGACTTATGCGTGTTTAAAATGGTTTAGGAGTTCACTTGCAACCTTGGTCTGCTGTTTTGGGAGTGCCTCTGTGTTAGCTGTGTACATGCTTTTTTTACTTTCTTATTTATTTATACACGAATTATTATTACAAGTTACTTCGTTTTTATTATTATTTTTTCACATCTTCCTATATATTGTATATTAGTTTCTAAATTAATTAGTATAAGATTTACTATTAAGATTTACTTCAATTAGGCTGTTAAATTGCTTAGTTCAATTTCATGTATAAGTAAGTACTTAAATAAAATAAATAAATAAATAAACTACTCTAATAATACAAGCAAATGTCCAAATTGTCGTTACAGCACGGATAGTTATAATATATTTATGGAGGCGAAGCTTCTCCAAGCTTACTTTGCCCTGACGGCATTTCTTCCTCTATCTTAAAAAATTGAGCTAAAGAGGTTAATATGATAATTACTAAAATCTTAATATGATAATTACTGACAAATTTGTCGTTGAAAAAGAGCGTTTTGTCTGCTCTATGGAAGATTTGTTACATTTGCTCCCTTTACTAAGTAGAAAAACGCATTTAATTGACAATTGCAGAGCCGTAACTAAATTAAGCGCACCACCTAAGTTATTTGAATATGTTGTTGCTAGACAAATAAGTGATAAGAGATACAATCTCCGGAACTGAACATGGCTTCATCATACGTCGATTGGGTTCGACCAACCAGATTTAATTATGCTTCGGCATTCATAAGGTTTCTCTGATGAGTGTCGGCTTGACATTACGTATACAGATTTCAAAGAGTGCTTTGATAGAATAAATCTTAAATAGTTATTATAGAAACTTGATCTTCTAGGATTTCCGCAATGCTTGGTTAAGCGGTACGATTTGAAAAAAACGTGCCTGACGAATATTATTTTCTTCTCAGATGTCCCTCAAAGCAACCATTTGAACCAAATTTCTCAACGACCTCGGCGGGGTCATTCAATATGCCAAAACTCTTATGTACGTACATGACATTAAATTGTGCTTAACCCTTAATTCCACAGAAAGTCGACAGTTGCTTCACACCGATATAAAAGACAAAAAAATCATGTACTTAAATTTGAGTAAATGGGAAAAATTGACTTTCTGTAGAAGTTCTGCTCTCTCCACCTTTCATCACATTCACCTTAAACCTTAATATTACATTAGAAGTAGTCTTTTAGTTTTTTGATCTAGGCGTCTATGTTGATAGCAAGTTTTAATCTACACATAGAACTTATACTTAATAAAGCGAACAAGTCTGCTGGAAAGACTTCGGCGACGTTTATGTAAGGAAAAGATTATTTATGCGTCTGGTCAGATCCATTCTTGAATATGCTTCAATGGTTTAATCGCATAGTGATCATCTAGTTAAGTTACTCTGAGGGAGCTTTTGTCCTCTGTGTACACAGACACATAGCCTAACAATAGAAAATGTTTGCTTCAAGTGTTGCCTTTATTTGTCCTCTGCTAAATGTTAGATTTGATACACTGGTTTTATTACACGAAATGGGCTACTTCACCCCTTTCTTGTTCTACGCAGTAACTTTAACAAGGTTTATCGTTTATGGTCGATATTGGAATGGGACAATATAGTAAAACTATGTTCACTCCGAAATATTTAATTTTCAAGTAAATAGTTGCAAACTTGTGTCGATATAGCGCACGTTTCCATCCTATACTTATAAAGCTTTGTAGTTACACATTATGGGCGTCCAATTTTTTGTATGTGTACAAATTTTTTTACTTTTTTATCTTTTATTTGTTTCTTCTATTTTTTTATTTGTTTCTTTATGTATGTTTAATTTAAAGTTTTCTTTTATATTTTCTTTCGTTGTATATCTTACTTACTATACTTACGGTATAACCTTTACATTTGAAGTCTCGGATCAGTCTGTATTCGACTAATATCAATTTTCTAATATTATATATACATGTAAATATATAAATAAATAAACAAGTAAGAAAGTTATACTCGGCCTTGGCCGAGTCTCACATGCGACCACCATTAAAATTTTTAACCATTAAAATTCATACTTTTCTTTATAATTATAAAAAAGGGAATGGAATACAAGTTATCTTCCACTTTTCAGTTCACTAAAATAAATGCTTATACAGCAAAATTTTTTACTCATTATTCTTAAGTTGCAGTGGAAGGAACAGTGTATGCTATGTAGATTTTTTACCGTAAAAATGGAAATAGACGATAATACACAATATAAAGTGTTAACATTGTATTTCCTGTTTTAATTACGTACCTGATAGTTTGATTAATACATAAAGCAAAGAAAATATTAAACCGATAAAAATCATTATTTGCAGTCATATTTCTTTATGGACATATATATATATACACATATTTTAAAATTAAATTACATACTCGAAATTATCCCAAAACGGCGACTGTACGGGGTCCCTAAATTACTTTACATCATCTCGGTTGCATTATCCTCCCGTCCGCGGTAGATGTTAACGTCATCTAAGGGTATAATATTTTGGATTTCGTTATTACTCTGTTGTGTGGTATTTATAGTTCCAATCAAATTTTCCTTGAATATTTTTTCACGGTAATTGGAGTTACGATATATGAGTATGGAAATAGTAAATTTATGCTTGGATCCTATGTACGTCCATTATTTAAATCAGTTTTGAACAAGCATAAGAATAATAAGTAAAATAAATTATATAAAAAATTGTTTTATTTTAGTGATAAAATTTATTCCGGTCATTTTCATAATGACTATGCATAAAGGCCCCAAGATTTAGCGTATTAAACGTCCACCAAACTAATTTAAAATGAACGCTCCCATGTCAATGAAACTGTTAATTCACCACGTCGGAATGTCCACGACAATCAATGTAGAGTTAACACACTTTGCGTGGCTCATTTTACTCTCCAAGCTCTCTTGTTTGACATGTGTATTGTCTAGATTGTTAAGAAGAAATTGAGCAGTTAAAAGCTAAATTATTGAGATTAGGTGTTCACTAAATAACAAATTCTTCGCCTGGTAGTCATTAGACGAAAACACGTTGACCGGACCAGTTCGCATATAGTATACATCGACGAAGCTTTGACTACATTCGCCAATATAGTCTTTTTTTCTGTCGTTTATTAACTGAAATCTATTGTGTGTTTTCCAGATCTTCCCCACTATTTCATTCAATTGCTCCAAGTTGCTTTCTTATTTTGTGTAGAATGGCAAATTACTTTTTGTCAAGTTTCGCTTTGTTTTTGCCTCATTGTTCGCTGGTGCTTGCAGTTCTAGTTATTCCCTCGGCTCCCTCGCTTTCTGGCGGAGCCATTTTTTCCTTTCACAATAAACGTCGCTTGACGTGTCCATTGAGAATATCCGTTCTACGCAACTTTAAGCCTTTCTCCTTCGCTCTCTTGGTTACTTCAGCAATATATTTTGAAAATGTACTTTCTTGTGCTCCAGCTTCAGGTGTAAGCTGGTTTCTAACGGCCTAAAACGGTTTGCTGAAGACAATGGCCGTTTTGAAAACTGTTCTTACTTCAAACAAGGCGTGATCCCAAAAGTGGTACAATTCAATGTATCATCCTCCATCCATCATTTTGTATCATCCTTGGAACTGTTAAATTTAATAACACTGTTTCTACTTGTTCACCAAGTTTTCATTTTGAATACGGGAAAATATAATGTTTAGCTTTTTTATCGTATATCCAATAATTTTTACGTTCCCTAGCATGTCGTAAATTTTCATTCATTTTCATTCATGTATATAAATTATATACATATAATTAAAATCTAGTTACCTTCTTGGTTCCTGTTTCTTTTTTATTTTTTTGTTGTCTTCACCTTTCCTTTTCTTTTATTCTCCTTTACATTTAGATGTTTAAGAACACTTTGTCTTATTGTACTTTATTATCGCGCCTATGGTGGACTTTACAACCTATTATAATAGACTTTAATAGCTTCGACATTACGTAAGCGTCAATAAATAAATTTTCAATCTGTGATGTTGGATTTGTAAAATGGGTAACCAATGAAAAATACTTTAAGTCAATTATTTCTAATTATTCTATTCCAAACCATTGTCGAGAATAAACAATTCTCGATATCATTTATCAGTGCCGTTTCACTTGCAAATTCGACAGCTCTGTAGATTGGACGCAAATTTAGAGGAGCAGCTTATAATAAAAGATAAATCCAAAGGTGAATGTAATGAAGTTGAATACTTCTAAGTGCTATATGCATCAGCCTGCCATACCATACGTGGTGTAGGGTATAAACATTGTTGCTGACAGTAACACCGCACACAAGCATTGTAAGGGCCAAAGCCCCGCCACTCCTTTGGGTTCTGCACCTAGCTTAGGATCCGTATTTTAGCTTAGATGTATATTATATTTCTATATTTGGTATTTTATAATAATATCATTTGCACCATCCTAATTCAGTTATGTAGATTATATTATATCTTTCTAGCACTTAAGTGTAGATATTTATATGTTTCAATATTTGTCGTAGTTACAAGTGCCTACACGATACTGCACAATACCTTGCCACAGTAGTAGTGAAGTTGGGAATACATGTCAGTTGACATATCTCCAATGTGGTTTAATTACCGATTGGCAACGCTGATGAGACGGGACGAAAATATTGAGAAGAAGAAGATGACTTCCTTTCTGCCGGGCGTTCGGATCGAATCGCCGACGAGGAACCGTCACCGTCCGTATTAGAAAAATCCGTTTCATCCGTTGGGATCAAACATTATAGATGCCGAAGGACGTATATTCTGAAAGGCGACCGTTCGTTCCGTTCGATGACCATTGACGTTAGGCCATTAGGGTTATGTAAACATTTTTAATTCATAGCCATTAAGTTGTTGATAAGTAATTACACGGTTTTCTTTAGCATTTCAACGAAGCTTCCGAGTTAGCGATATAAGATAATAAAATAAAAGGAATTCGAATTGTAACCTCATGAGAAATTAGGATTTTTCTTTTCCTCGTAAATAAAGGAAGGTAAGAACGCCTGGGTAACTCGCTGAGGCTACCCCAGCGCAATTGTTCGGATTGGAATTTTCCTAAACATGTAGGAAAAATGTACATCCTTGTAACATATAGGTGGTATGTGAAAATGTTTATATTTGTTTGTATATCTGTACAATTCCATGCGCTTCATTGTAATTAACGACGTACTGAACTGGTCCGCATTAGACATTTGAAATTTTCGTTGATGAAGTGTCTCCCTTTGGTTGTGATATTTACGCTACCAACATATTTTCTTATATGGTTTTTACGTGCATGTCATTGTTGCCATCATAAACACCGTATATTAATTTCTTAGTTCATTCATACCTATGTTCGCACATCTGTTTGTATAAATTAGCTTTCCATAGTATAACATTACAAAACATTGGATTGCATTACTTTTTATTACCGATTTGCATTGATCTCGAAAGTGAAAATAATGAAAAATATTTTCCTACAAATTGCTGACGCTTGACGCTTGATGATGTGCCTATTAAGCGCCAATGAATATTTTTGTTCTCTGCTGCAGCTGAAATAAATGACAAAAAAATCGTGGCCTGAAATGGGAAAAAAACCTTGGCGTAAGCACGTTTGAAATATGTAACTTTCGTTTTTGTAATTAGATATATAATTATTCCCCATGGGGTACCCATGAGTCTAAAATTTTCATAAATCCCTGCCTTGCATCACCAACCATTCTTTTTTCTCTCCTTTAGTTAGAGCGTGTTTACCTAACGTGTGTAAGCGCAAAGACATTACAAAAGGCATGCATTTTATCGTACTTAACATTCATTATCTATTAGATACAGCGGCGATGTTTAAATGAAAATTAAAATTTTGAGAGTAAATAAAATTACAAGTAAGCCGAGTCGAAATAATCCACCAGTTATTCCATTTCGCAAAGCTCTATTGCACTTAAGTGAGAGTAATAAATATATAAAACACTAGATGGACCTCTATCGAGGTTTTATTTTACTCGTAACAGTTTTGTTTGCTTGAAGGATTCCTTTTCAATTTTTTAGTCCTCCTAGTTCATTAAATATCGTGAATCAAATTTCAGACAAAGTTCAATTTATTTAGCTTGCGGTTATATTCGTGCAGGGATCTCTCGGATTTTTGGTGTTGCATTGCAATAAGTATGTATAAATAAAAGTTCCAACAATTCTCGCGGCTGATATGTGTATGTTGGCTCTAAAAGCAAATACATATTATTTTTAAAAAGTGCCAACCCTTAGGTAAGGTCTGCCAAGGTTTCGCGCCAATTCGATCATTTACAGTCACGAGTTACAATGGTTTTAATGATTTTTATTTTTGTTATTTGTCAACCAATGGAAAAGTTTGAATATGTCGGGTCAATTATACATTGCTTTTTAACGTGAAACAAAACGCTTCAAACTCAGCGTAAACCTGAGAAAGGGGAACAGCAGCTCCTCTTTACGATCGCCCAAAACAGCAGAGAGAAAACAGAAGAAATTCTGAAAATTGCTCTCAACAAACGAAAATTAAAGTTGCAACGAACAGAAAGGCAGTTTATTCACCATTTTGCGTGAGAAAGCTATTTTTCCAGGTTGATACCACTGTTACAAAACACTCTGTTCGCTGCATGCAATCCCCAAAAGTATGCCCCAAACAAAAATATTTCGAAAGAAGAAATAAAAGCTTGTGGAACTTTCAAGGCCTTCATAAATCGTTCAATAAAAATGGCATCGCAATTTTAGGGAAGCATTGGACTGATTGTATTGCTTTTGAAGGAGATTAGGCCGATGAATAAAGTCCAATTTATTTACTTGGGAGTTATTGATCGATGTAATCTAATGGATTAAGTCTACAACCCAACCTTATTGAAATTTGCCTCCCTCAGTAAACCGTTGCGTATTGTTTTAATCTTTTATAGTCTACCGCGAAATGTGCAACATAACTTTTCAATTCCTTTTTTATTTTGATTGATTATCTTCATAAATTTGAACGGAATTTTTTTACGCGTTCCCTCAAAAATTGATATATACTTATTACATATTCGTGTATAAATAAATCCGGTCTTAAAAACAGACCTCACATGTAAGTAGAATGCGGAGGAACATGGATAACGTGTGTTTATTTTTATTTATATATGAGGTGATTATAACAGCTTTAGAAATCCATGACATTTTAACAAACAATTTTGTCTATTTTCATATTTAAATAAAAAACAGCAGAAACCAATCTAAAATATGACTAAAATGGTCCTCGTGTTTGCGTGTACGTGTGAAGCAAGAAAAAGAAACAGAAAAATTACTTCACAGAAACAGTTTTTATTGTTTGAAACTACTTATTGTCATTCCACGCTTGCAAAAGTGTATGTTAGGTGACTTTTACTTCGTGTAAAAGGATTTTCAGTGCTGAATGTGTATATGAGTTTATCTTCTAAGATAGAAAGAACACTTAATCATACTAGAAAAACAAGATGAATAAAAACATATCGCTTAAAAATTAGGAAATCATGCATCGTCTTATCAAAAACGGCCGCTAACTGGATCGCATAAAAACCGATGAAGAAGAGCAAGGATCACATATATAAAAACTAAAAAAGGAAAATTGCATGGATTGTAAGAAAAAACAATCACTTTTACAAAAATAAATGTATGCTGGCTTGCACACTTGCAAGCATTGTTAGATATATAAATACTTTTGAGTATTTAAAGAAAGTTATTACAAAATGGAAGACAAGACTTCCCTTTTCTTTTTCTAAGGAAAAGTGTTAAACAAAAAGGCTGCGAGTGCTGAGTCTGAAAAAGGCTACAAAACTATGTATAACGACGCCAATGTCGCTGTAAAAGTCTACATATTTGATTAGTAAACAACCAAAGGGTGTGTTATGATACATACAACTACATTCTCTATTGCAGAAGATATTATTTGAACACATATGTAAGCCAAAAAATTTATATAAATGCTGATAAAACAAAAAGCAACTAAAAAAAATCTATTTGGCTGCGACCGAAACTTTTATATCCAGCACTGTTATGCTAAAAAAGACTCAGAAAAAGGAAAACAAAGTCTGTTCTCATACTCTATAATGATAGGAAAAATGGAAATTTACGTGTTGTATCGGAAGCAGATATCTCCATTTTTTGACCAAGTGTACGTTTATCACAACAATTAGTAGATATATGGCCTGATGGATTGACAGACATCTAGATCGATTCAGACTTGATACCAATCCACAACATGTAGACTTTATATGGTCTCTGAAGCTTCTGAAGCAATTTTTTCCATTTTGATACAGATGTCCCCAGAATATAAGTGCAAATCTTTCTGATTGTATCTCTTGTAGTTAATTAAGCATAAATCCGATTTTTTTATTTTGAAAACGCACGGTGTCCCTGGTTATGTTGTACTGTGGACATTCTTTGATTGTTTTGGCCCAATTTCAATTCCAACCATGCCAAGATTGATTCCGAATTTAAAAATATTCCGAGGTTAAAAATATATACATTTTGTAAGATCTTTGAACCTTTCTTCTTCTTTCTTCTTCTGTTCACACGATTTGGCCAAATGGATATATACGCATACTTCGGTACCGCGTAAAAAAAGGGAAAGAGTTCTAAGCACACTTGCGCAACAGGCAAGTGTGATGCAGCAAAAAAAAAATTGAAACAACCCAATTACACCAGAAATATTGTCCGACTCATTGAAAAATTAGTGATTAATCCATTTGTCTGGGTGTCTGCCTGTCCGCCTATCCAGCAGAAAATGTTTTAAAGAGTTCAATAGAGATTTTAAGAAAGGATCATTTGAAATAAGATGGAAAAGTTTCATCATATTGCATTCTTTCACACACATATGTGCATATGCATTTATTTGGCTTTGTGTAGTGTTCTCTTATAAACAAGCCAGTACTATATATGGACACTTTAATTGCCAAATCGATTAACTCCATAAAACAAGAAGCTGAGAAAAATGATAAAATATTGTCTGTTGTATTTTAAATTTGGCTGAATGGATAAAACGATTTTGTTATTTAGTGGTGTTAATACCTATTATTAGAGAAATTTGTTTCGAATACGTGCAGATAGGAGCTAATGAAGTGCTTCGATATAAAAATTTAATAAAATTCCAAAAATGGAGTTAATCGATTTGGCAAGTGAAGCTTTCATATATACTTCATAAATATAACCCGGGTAATATATACAAATTCAAAACATAATGCAAGTAATACAAAAGTGCAATTTTAGCAGCGGCAACACTGCTGTTGACACTGTAGTGCAACCAGCACGTATGCGCAAGCAATACCACCCAGAATCATTTAAGATACCGCGCCTATCTTGCGAAGACTGTAACAAGAAAAGCAAAAAGGAAAGGCAGAAGAACATATGTTCAAACCTATCTACTTTTTATGCTTAAATTTTCGATGTTCCAAGAACGCAACGTTCTTGGGCGGCATAAATAAAATCAATGTAGTCACCGTCGTGTCTTCAATTGTGTACGATCACGATCTCGAGCAAATTTACTTTTCATTCTTTACCTTCAGATTAGCTTGTACTATACTACTAAAGACAATCGCATAGCGTATAGAAATTGTTAAAATTTATTAAAACAGCAATGGTTCTATTCTAATGATGAAACTGCCAAAATATAATGCTCCAATGCTCCAATGCTCCAATATCTACATGAAAAATTTCTGGCTGAGGACGAAAGTTATAAGAATATGGTGAAAATACTAGATAATGACGCTGAAATTAGGTAGCACACAAGTACTTTAAATGAAAAGTGAAGATGCCCAACAACAAATTGTTACAGTCAAAATTCTGAAGTTTTTATTAAACATAGAATCAATGCAGATTGAATGAATTCGTACCGCGTTATATCGAATCCCAGAAATAAGTAATAAGAAGATAAGTAAAAAGAAAACAATTCTTTATTGTTCGCTCATTTCTAGGGAACCCAAAGGAATTGAGCGAATGGAATAGACCAGAGAAAAATTCAGCCGGATTTTTCGGCTCGTAAAAACCCAAATGGTGAAAACTGTCTCAATGTTATAGCATCAATTTTGTGCGAAGGCGGAGAAATTTATTTCTTGATTAACTGCGAACTACTAATACATTAATAAGGGTACAATTTTGACTTTTTCGTCCAGCCGAATCAAAAAACTAACCGCGAAAAAAGCCCCGTCAAAAGTCATCCTTTATAGTATATAATGTATAAGGATAAACTTAAAAAAATTAAAATACGAAATGTCTCTCCTATCCTGTTATCCAACCTGGCTTCCTCTGACTTTCATTTGTTACCAAATCTTCAAAGCAAGTGTTTTTCAATAAACGAAGAAGAGTATTTATACCACTTTTCGGATAATTAATTGGGCGAGTAATGAAATAGGTGGATTGTACAAAAAAAAGTATTAAGCTGAATAATAAAAGTAAGTTCAATCAAATCCTTATAATGTTTCATTGTATTGTAAATATTTGAAACCCAATAAGACTTATATATTCTTGCTCACCTTAAGAGTCCGCCCCAATTGTGCAAGTTCCTCTGTCTCCGCGTTGACTGCTGTTAGAAGACACAACAATAAAACACAAAGAAACCATTAATTATTTTCTTTTCCTTTGCATTATGTACAAGGCTCAATAATTTACTGTCGGGCCCACCTTTCTTAAAATATATCCACACATATATATACGTCTGTTTGGCATAATGGGACTTAAACTGTCGAACAAATAACCATAATTTTTCTGCTTGTTTTTATTCGTGAAATAAAAATATAGTTTTAACTTGACACTAAAAACTTATAGTATATAAATAGGTTCACTTGAACTAACTTCAAACGATTTCCTAAAACCCGTTTGTCATATGTTTACACTCATTACTTTATTATATCTTCACCTATATATTTTTGTATATTTATACAAGGGCTTCACAGGATTTCAAAGGAATGAATTTTTTGTAGTTAATAATTCGCTTATGCTTACAGCGAATCATGGATTCAGCCGAACAAGCTGCCCTCTCCGAATTGGAAACCCAAGGCTCGCATTCAGCTACAGCAAGCAATCAGCACTACGATGCTCGCCGTATCAATGAATACAATGCTGATGGCAAACTAGCTGATGGTGCTCGTCACATGGATATACGATTCATGCGCCGTTTCGAGCGACTGCCAGTTAATCTCAGTCTAAGTTCAATTCTTGTTCCAACTGGTGTCTCATTAAACGAGGATGACGTTAAGGCAGCTTTGCAATGGAGTTCACATTTGGATCCGTTATTCCAGAACAACTTAGAGCGAGATCCGGCATTGTCGTGGCAGTATTTTGGTTCAACAGCTGGATTTTTGCGTCGATTTCCGGGTACAGCTTGGCCACCAGAAGGTTCAAAAGGCAGCAAACAGATACATGACTTTCGAACACATAATTGGTTTGTTCAGGCAGTTTCTTCACCGAAAGATATTGTAATTTAAATGTATATTTAATATAATTTATTAAGTATTGTAGTTAAATATGTTCTTACCATTTACAGATGATTTTGTTGGATTCTTCATCGAGTATGTCAGAAAAATCATTTGTGTTAGCCATTGAGACAGCGTTTAACATACTCGACACCTTAGGTGAAAATGATTACGTAAATTTGATTACCTTTTCGGATATGATCAAAACACCCGTACCCTGTTTTAAGGATCGTATGGTCAGAGCTACGCCAGATAATGTCCACGAAATTAAGTCGGCTGTAAAGGCAATAAGAATAGAAAATACTGCTAACTTTACTGCTGGTCTGGAGTACGCCTTTAGTTTGTTGCATAAGGTTTGTTGATAAGGATTTAAAAACTTTTCTTCCGCAAATTTTAAATCTTATGTCTTCTTCCAGTACAATCAGTCGGGCGAAGGAAGTCAATGCAATCAGGCTATTATGTTAATCACCGAAAGTTCCTCAGAATCTCACAAAGAGATTATAAAACAGTACAATTGGCCTCATATGCCCGTGAGAATTTTTACTTATTTAATTGGATCAGATTCAGGCAGTCGTAGCAACCTCCATGAAATGGCTTGTTCCAATAAAGGTTTTTTTGTTCAAATCAATGACATAAGCGATGCCCGACGTAAAGTGATAGATTACGCTTTGGTCATGGCACGCCCAATGATTATGTATCAAGCTGATCATCCGATGCACTGGAGTCCGGTTTTTATGGCCGGGAAATCAGGGGGTTTGGCACGTGATTCCGAGTATCAACGCCGTTTGGTAACGACAGTTTCAACTCCGGTCTTCGATAGACGGAACCACTCGGTCCGTGTAGCCAATTTATTAGGAGTAGTTGGCACCGACGTACCCGTTGAGGAAATACGAAAAATGATACCACAACACAAGCTAGGACCGAATGGATATTCGTTTATCGTTGATAACAATGGTCGGGTACTCTACCATCCAGACTTACGTCCGCTAAACGATGGTAATCAGTATATTGATCAACTGCGGCCTAAATATACTTCGGTCGATATAACGGAGTTGGAACTGCCGGAAACCGAAATTGGCAACGATCATGAAATTGTGGAAATGAATAAAAATCTATTATATGACGTGAGTTCATAGTCAAAGCAGAAAAATATAGTATCATAATATCAATACTCTTTTTTACTTTTATCATTCCGTATAGATGCGTAGTGATATGATCATACCTAAGGAGGGGGAAACAGAATTTACTATTTTGCAACATTTTGATGATATGAAAAGAGTAAATGCGAAAACGCAGAGGTAAACATGGAAAAACAGAATCCCAGCTTAAACTAAAGTGGTTTGTGTTTGTTTAGATACTTCTACGGTCCTATTGAGGACACGCCCTTTACGCTTGCTGTTGTATTACCTGAAAAATATGGCAGCCATGAACTTGTCTCCCAACAAGAGATACGACATTCCAGAAAAAATGGTATGTATGTTTGCTAAAGACTTCTCCATCGCAATTAATTTCATTTTGTTTCTTTCTTTCAGTCACGGAATATTTTAAGGGAGACAATTGGCGAGTACATCCAGATTGGGTGTACTGTGAATATAATAGCGTCAGCGACTTGGAAAAAGAGCGCGAAAACTCAGGGGAATATACACCACGGGATCAGGAGCCCAGTTTCGGTTCACCCGAAGAACAGGTGTTGCATTTCTTGGCACGCGCCGGAAGACCCGGCTGGAAATGGATGTCGGTAAGAGCTCCGTTTCATCGGTCATCTTACAAATTTACATCATATATACTTCACTTAAGGTACGACCGAAACCACCACAGCCACATCACAATATACACGGTGCAACGCCTGTGGGTCATTTCGGTCAACATGTAAATGTACAAGGTTCTCGTAAAGCTGAGCCTTATTTTTGCGATCGAACCTTGATACAAAGTCTTGTGCGTGATGCAATGGTTACCGATGGCTTAGATCGCAACTCAACGGTTTCTCCAAACGGCAAAGAAGACAAACAGTAAGTGTCTCTTAGGAGTAAAATATATATATGATTTCTTTCATTAATCGTTCTTTCTAAAAAACAGCACAAGTTGTTTTGTATACTATATAATAAAGCACCTTATTTTCTCTTTGTATTTTCCTCACCTTTAATTTTTCTATTCTTTTTTTTTTAATATTCGCACAATTTTTAAATTTGTTTTCATGACTTGTTCTTTTTAAATATCTTACTAATCATTAAATATTATATAATATATATAATTGTTATATTAACACTTATTTAATTAACTAGTCCTATTGCCACTTTATTGGCAATATTGAAAAGGTAATTTTTTCAATGATGTGCTTTATAGTTAGTATTTCCGCAATACCGTGTTACGTAAAATTGAAACAAACTAGTTAAAGCTAAGAAGAGTGATCAGCACATAATAAATCATCAAAAAATTAATCCATCAGATTGTGAGCAATAGCTTCATTCGTGCCCATTTACAATCCGCGTTCTTTTTGACAAAATCAAATTGCATAATCTCAGAATCAATTATATTAAATTTCGCAAAAGAATGGTTGCGATTGCCACAAAACCTTGTGAAGTGAACATTCCCTTCCCTTTCGTTAACTGAGAAGAGGATAATTTCGGAAAACAGACAATCATTATATCATCAGTGTTTATCATTTACTCATCAGAATTTTAAAGCGCATTATTTAATTTAATTTAGTTTAGAAGATGTTTGCAAGACAAGGAATTAATCAAGTGAATGGCAGTGTTCACCCCATCGGCCCCATGAAGGTTGTTCGAGCTTGCTTGAAGTTATAGTTATTTAGCTGTTCAGGACTACAGGATGTGTTTGTCTAAAATAATTATGACGATTTAAGTGTACTTTGCGGACGCTTATTTGCGTACTGGAATTTTGCGCAAGGATTTTGTAGGCATTCTCTATTGTTATCCAATATATTTTTGAACTTATTAAGTTTATTTAACTTTTTTAACTTGTAACAGGGACTGTGCTCCATTCATGCTTAGTATAACCAAATACTAAGCATGTTTGTATTATTTCATCATGCCATTGATGAGAGCTCATTCAGAAATAGTTTCATTTTCATCATTTTCAATCAAAAATGATTGTAAACTCGTTTGATGATACACAGTTTCCACCCATTCTAGAGTTGACTGCCGCCGCTGTTGCAAGATCGTAGTATTGCTTTCTCTTTAAGTATATGCGTTGACTCTCCAAACTCAAAACCCGATTGTGATACAGTGGCATTTACAGTTGGGAATTAGCAAAACATATTCTCGTTTCCTCTTTCTATTCGGAGCTGCTCTACTTTCGCTTCAACAATTTGCGTAAATATAACCATATTTTTGGGAACCATAGTAAAATTTTACCTTTGCACAATTTTTGTAGTTTTCCAACAAGTGGTACACGTTGAGATTTAAATAACTGAATCCTTTGGAGTAACTTCGTTTTACATAGTCATTTGTTAAATTATACCTTTACCTCTTGATGCCCATTATCATTGGCTAACTCAATACTCTACACGTGAAAGAGCTTATCCCGTTTGTGAGCTATTAGTTTTTTGGTAGACGGCTGTGATGTTGTTTAAAACATAGGCGTTAATATTTGGATGCCAAACGGAGCTTATATTTAATAAATACTATTCTTAAGGCCCAGCAGTTTGTTGATCCTAAGGCAAAAAGGATTAAATTTAGGCGAAACGGCGTTTTTCTGGAAGATAAGTTCTATTGTGAACCGAGAGGCTCGTGGGAAATATTTTACATAACGTTTGACAAACTTTATATAATATAAAATTGAAGAAGAGCCGCTTTTAGTTTATTCTTGTAATAAAGAAAATGTTGCATTGGCTTTAACAAAATTAACTAGAGCTACAATGTTTACATTGGCGTAAAAACCGAATAGAGTCTAAGTGGCCCACATAGAAATTCATGAAAAAAAACAATGAAAGAAGAGTATTGGGCATCTGTCGACCGTGGTATTTGGAAAATATGGAAACTACCTGAAAGGAAGAAATCAATAACATTAAATGGTGCTCAAAAGACTCAAGGAAAAAACTTGATAGATTTGAGACATATCATGTCATAAAAAAGCAATCGGCTGCGAGGAAACCTTTTCGCCATTAATATGGCATTCTTCAGTAATGTTTGTACTACCAATATCTGCACACATTATCTTGATATATGTTAGACGGAGTTTGTAACAGCATTTCTATAAAGCGAAATGAAGCAATAAAGGCAATTTCTTGAAGATTTTGGCAAGAAAGCAGACAGTGTAAAAAATTTCTAAATAAATTGTAAAATGAATCATTAAGAGTTTGGCAAAAGTTAAACGTAAATTCATACACTTTCAAAAACCCATCAACATTACCATATAGAAGCAAACAAGACGGTGTACAAAGAAAAGTTATATATGTGAATGACATGCCGATTTGCGAAGATAAAACAACATTATAGCACAAATAAAAATATAGTTTAAAATGCAAGATGTTGGAGTTGTAGATTTTATTTTGAGGAAATAAATTGTAAGAGACGATAGTACCGGAAATCTGTGAATAGGACAAAGTACATATCTAATAGATATTCTAACGTTCAGCACGTCTAGGTGCAAAATTGCCAGTACACTACTTGATATCAATCAAATTTCCTTTTGAACTTACGTCGCGCAATGCAGAAAAAATCCAATAAATGAGGAATGTAGCAGGTTGATGACAAGCAATTCAAATAAGACATATCTGAATTTAACAAGAATTCCGGATACCTTCATTGTAGATTGGATGTTCAAAGAATAGTTATAGATCAGAATATTGTAAAGACGACGCAAAATTTGTTATAAGCTCTGCTAATGTGGACTGGGCTAATGATGCGGATATTCGTAAGTCTACAACATAATATATATATTTACTCCAAACTGCTGCGACAAAATTACACCTCGTCATCGCTCTTCTTTGAAATTACTGCACGTTTAAGGAGGGACTCGATTCGTTTGAAGTCTATACATGGGCGGAATTACAGGAATTTCGTTGTCATCAAGTGAAGCGTAAGTTTGATCTGTTTAAGGCTAACTCGGCAACCGGTGTTTTTATGCAAAGCCGTTGATATCGAAATAATTTCGGCATTAGTTGGCTGGAAGGAAGCAATTGGAAATTGTTTGTCTTCATTTTCTTCGACAACTTAAGGTCTGTCGTGAATTTGTTACTTTATAGTTGCAAATTTTTGTGCTTGGTCTTTGCGGTTGCCAAGACGAGCGTAACGTTCGTCTTAGAAACAACTTATGATTGAATTAAACTTAATTTTAAAAGGGTTAAGAATGTAGGCTTCCTTTTTTCATAATAATAACAACATTAACTGAAAGAAATACATTGAGCGAAATTGAAATTTAAGGAAACTCGTTTTAATATCTGTAATACTTGAGGTTTAAAACAAGTTCTTATTTTAATGTGTGAAAATTCTTCGTTCTCTATTCGAGTATAAAAATCTTGAAAATCAGGATTGGCTGTTGGTAAGGGGAAAAGACACACTTGCTACTAATCTATTAGGCTTAAAGGGAATTCATGTCACCCACTGCTTAATTATTAAGCTGCGAAAATTTCTAAAAGAAAAGTAAAAATTAACACCAGCGCAAACTTTTTCGAAACCATCTAAGTCTTTAGCGAAGAAATGAGCTTAATTGATATTTTCGAAAAAAAGCAAAAAACAGCCTGTAAGAAATAGTGACCTTGAAAGTGGCACAAATACTTACTAGGCATAGCTGAAGGCTGCTGTAGAAAAAATTTTGATCGCTTCGGGTCACAACGAGATATTGCAGAATTATAAGTTATAGTTTACGTAGGAGATTCGCATTTTGCGAGTAATAAAAAGAATGGATTTAATGCTATATAAGGATCCGGCACAATGCTTCTCTGGGTGCTCGTTGGGTATTATACCGCATTCGTTGTTTATCCTACATGGTGGGGATTGTGCATATGTTTGTTTATCTTTTACTTCACACTAGCTGTCAAAATATTATGCGATAATTTTCTTTAAATTGCAACAATCCTTCCTTCAATTGATATTAATTTATTAGTAATTAAGCGGGCAGACAAAACTGTATTCAAATTTTTAAAAAAGTTTATAAATATGTTAAAGTTGTTATTTCCTCCTAGCGTCATGTTTAATTATCATAAATCTGTACCAATAAGTAAATTGATTTGGATAAGAGAAAGCGATTTACATCTAGATGTCGTTTCTTAAAAATCTTTGATTTTGATAATCGTAAAATTTTTGTCTTTTGTGGTTTTTCACAAAGGGGGGTTTAAGTGGTTTCAAGTTAGTTAACCATACGATCATGTAAAAAGTATCAAGTGATATCACCGAAAAATCTAAAGTGAAATGACGTCGAAACGCCTAAATTTAATTTGTGGTTTCGTCATACATTAATATATCATTCAATATGTCTTGGGGCTAAACCCTATATAGTTTTATTTGTTTGCAAAAGTCGACTTAACTCACAGTGAAGCTCCAACAAGGATAACATCATTTCAACATTTCTCTGATATTTCGATGCCTTTTTTATACCAATCACCGAAGTTTGGGGGTCATTTGTTAAAGCGTTTGCAGTGACCCAGAAGGTCACATCAGAAAACCCACAAAATGTATACATTCTTGACCACCATCAAATTCGGAAGCATGTCCGTCTGTCCGATTATTCGCCTGTCCGCCTGTGTAATGTCTGGTTTAAACATTCTCCTGGCCCCAAAAATTAGACTACCGCCTTCGAATATGGCAAGCACTTTAGAAGTTTTTGCATGCAAGTTGGTGCTAAACAAGGGCAAAATTGGTCGAAGGACACGCTCACAACACACGTCGAAAAAAAGGAATAAAATTTGTTCATCGCTTATAAACTATAGCAGATAAATATGAACGCATTTTCTGTGGGCACTTTTATAGGACACTGAAACAAGCTGTGAAAACTCCATAAAGCATATGAATTCTCGGCCAATTTTAAATATGGAACGCACCTCAACATGTCCGTTCATCCATCTGTCTACAAAACTGTGTAGTATTTGTGGTAAACATTGTTCCGTTAGCGAAAGTGAAGATATCGCCTACAAATTTGCAAAAGAACTTGGAAGTGACTTAAACGTTTCCAAGGACACGCCTACAACGACTACGTATCTGTGCGACAAAAACTTTTATTTCGAAAATAGAAAAAACCAGCCGCGCCCACTCCGTATTATAGAACACAAAAATTTAGTTCTTTTAATTTTTTTTGTCTTCATTAGAATAACGGTGATGGGTATAGAAGATACGGCCATGACCAAATGTAATTTTCTCACTTGTCTTACTTGTTATTTTGTTGCTCGGTGATGCAAGATTTGCTGTTATCAACAAATGAATAAACTGGGTTCGTTTTAACAGACAGGAGCTTATTAATGGAGAGGAAGAGACGGAAGAGAAAAACACACGCTTGCGGTATTATTGAATTTAAGGAAAATATATTGGAAGTGAATATGTCGTTGAAAAATCTTATTGAACTTTATTTAACACTACGGTCCGAAATTTTGATCGATACCAAACCTAATTTGTTTGGAAAAAAAAGCGTCATGCTATACACCGTCAAATACATTGGAGATATCTAGACAACGATTTCATTATTGATGAAGAAAAATTCAATTCGTTTCCCCTTTTCTGCTTGCCAATCTCTATACGTGCATTTATCCTTTGGTGTCGAAACAAAGTGTGTTTTTAATGGACAGTTCATCTTCGTCCGTAGAGAACTAACAGTTGCGAAAAGAGGGTAAAAATTTAATTAACAAGAAAGTTCGAAATACTGCTGTCATTGAACTTCATATATAAACGAGTAAATTAGTTGGTATTATTACATTGCAGTTTCCCTATTCCAGCTATACTAACCTTTATCTGCATAGTCCATCTAATATTTGTGGCTAAGCTTCTAAACTACTCGTCAATGGAAAGCAGTTTAGTTAGATCTAAGCTATATGCTCTTTATTGGAAAGTGAAGAACAGATTACTAAGAAGAGCTTACACGCCATTGTTTGGTGCTATAATAGTATGATTATACAACTTTAACATAACAGCTTTTTAAACTTCCATAAAGCGTATAAATTAAATTTCTAACGCAAAATTTTCCAAAACTTTTAGACAAGGATATCAAAAGTTTATTGTAACGACATCATTTGTGGCCACGCGTTCAGGTCTGCTGCGTTGGATTGATCACATCAAAAAGCCCGATGACTCACCAGAACCGTGAGTAGAATGTCCACCTAGCAATTACCAAAATTAAAAGCCTAACTAAGTATGGTGTTAATGGCTTGCAGACATTTTAGCGAAGAGAATGCTCGAGCTATAGACATGTCATGGTATAAGCGAGCAATTGACCAGCATACGGTGGAACAAGACAGTTTCGTATATAGTGTACCGTTCGGTTCAGGCTATAATTCCAAGACAAATTCTACCTTAGTTACAGCCTCACATGCTATATTCATCGAACATCGCGGTCATAAAGCTCCAGCGGCTGTAGTAGGTTTACAATTTCAACATGATTCGTTGGCTAAACATTTCATAAATGTGACCTCGACCGTAAGTTTTCAAAAATGTTTTTCTGTGCATGTATAGAAGCAAACACAAGCTAGCCATGTTTTTCCCTAGTGCACTGGCAACACCGGCTGCAAACGATCCTGTGCTTCCGATAATTTAGATTGTTACGTTTTGGATAATAGCGGCTTTGTGATTATTTCTGAAGAGCCAGAGCACACGGGCAAATTTTTTGGTCAAATTGACGGCACCATCATGGATTCTTTGGTGCAAGATCGTATCTACAAACGTGTAACGGTTAACGATTACCAGGGCATATGTTCAAATGCCGATAATCCGTATGCCGCCACAGGGGATATAATAAAACCTTATCGTGACGTATCTTGGTTGTACAACTACGTCGTACATGTAAGTGCAGCCTGGTTAGGTATGCTGCCATTGCCGTTGCGAGCGTGGCCCCAAGATGATTACACCTACAATGAAGACTTTGAAGAGCCCACCTATCCAGATGATTATGAGCCGTTTGAAGAAGACTATAATTCACCGGTAGACGATGAATTGGAAGAATTCTTCACCACGACAGATGTCGTAAGTTTGCTACTGAATTTAACAATTTTCGTATTATTCTTATTCCTTATGTTATATTGTTCTTTTAGGAATATACAACACCACCACCAAAGCAACATAAACCGTATGTCGGTCCTAGAATGAGCCCTGATCCTCATAATGCCCGACGTTGCGACTTACGTACCGACTTATATATGCTGCAGCCAGAAAGATTAAATCAGGGTGGTCAAAATAATCCCCTAAAGGTGAGTAAAATTTTTAGACGGAAAGTAAGGGAAATTTTAAATACCCTAATATTTTTTATTTTCCACAAATCTTAGGGGAAGTTAACAAATTGCCATGTGTCAGGATGTGAACGTCCATTTAGTGTTCAGAAAATACCCCATAGTAACCTTATACTTTTAGTTGTGGATACGTTATGTCCTTGCGGCTCCAAACAATTGGACATTGACCCAATGGAGGAGTTGGGTATAGTGGGTAAGTTTGGCAAGATACTTTGCAGTTTTCCGAAACTTTCCGAAGTTCTTAGTTTGTTTACCTATCACTATTCCGTTATAGTAGTTAGTAATATCTTATAACATTACTTAGTATTTTCTTATAACATTCCATGCATTCTTTTCATTCTTTTTACGTCTGCAAACCAAAAATCACAATGATTCCTTTAGATGTAAAATGTTTTCAACAATAACATTGTCTGATTATATATACTTATTCAAAAGTGTTCCCGTAAGTAAATAATACTTTTCGAATTTTATTGCGTATTACAGGGGCTTGTAGCACCCGCCGTCAGTCGCAAGAAACGCAGAAGCGAAGACGACCCAAGAAATGTATCAATTATCATCCGGAAGAGATTGAAATTCAGCAATGTGGACGAGGTGCCCATCTCTTCCAGAATCCTTCATCAGTTTTATTAACTCATGTCGTAATGATTTTAGTTACAACTCTGCTAACAAACGCGTGATGCTAAGCAAATTATAGTAATAGGGCAATGATTGAGAATCACTTAACAACTATTCGTAACGTGCATACGCATAACTACCCAAATTAACATATGTTCATGGGGATTCCTTCGTAACATTACACACCAATAGATAACAACGCAAACATAATATTGACAACAATAATTATTACAAAATGAATGAATGATTGAATGAGTGAATGAATTTTTGTATGAAAGTTAACCTTTGGATTTTTATATGTATGTATTGTGTGTACGTTCCGAACAAATACCATAATTGTTTTATGATTGACGAAGCGCAAATCCATGAATGATTGATTAAATGTGAGACTGAGTGTGGAATTTTATTTTTTTATTTTGTTTATTTCATTTACATTTCTTTTGACGATCATAGATTTTGGATAAGTCCAACAACAATGAGAATTTACTGTATTGAAAAATAAATAACGAAAAGAAATTTGTTAAATAAAATACAAGAGATATTTTAAGGCGAAAAAACTAAAGAATAACATTAATGAGCCATTAAAAAACGAGTATTTAAGTGTACCTATTACCAAAAGCAACCATTTTATAATAGTTTAAGGAAAGAAAGAAAAAGTGGAAAGTAAAACAAGTAGAGCGAAGCGAGAAAAATTAGTTAGTGTTAGTATAGATTATTGAGACGATTAGTTAACGAAAAATTTGAAAAAATAATCCTAAATTAAATTACGATAAATAGAAAACTAGATTTCGTTTTTATGTTTCTTTAAGAAACAAAAGCGAAAGCAAAACTAAAAAAATTTATTATTTTTTGTTAATTTTTTTCCTGTGCATTTCTAGGCAATAAACTTATTACTAGCAAATTGATGATAATGATCGGATCGGATCTTCTTAATTAGCTTATACTTATGCTTGGTTTAGGTAGAAAAAATTTTCAAGGCAGAATTATTACTAACGATTACCAAATCGAAGAGATATTGGCGAAAACTCTCTTAATTTAATTGTGAAAGTGGACTAAATGAAAAACATGAAAATTAATTAAATACAAAAGAACAGAAAGTTAAACATAAACTCAATTGTTGCTAAATTTTATTTGTTAATACAAGCTCAGTGTATGTATGTATATGTATTTGTAAATGTAATAAGGAATAAGCGTTTTCTATTAAGTTTGTATATACATATTTCATTGTTTAATACGAACGCGCATACACGTCACATCCGCAAATAACAAACAAGAAAGAGAAACAAATTGGTCATCAAGCGGTTGAACCATCAATAAACAAAAATAAACACAAACATAACACAGTAAAGGCAAAGTCAACATGTTTGAAGAGGGATAAAAAGCAAAAGCTGTCAAAGTTTTGTTTGAAATAAACAGAATATTTGCGTTCTTTGTTTTCAAATGATTCTGAGAGATTGTTTCAATAGACTAAAGTTTAGCAAATACATGCGAGGATGCCACTCTTATTTCATATCAACCCATATTCCATTTTAAGACCGAAAGGTAACTAAATCATACTAACGCCTGCCTCCCAGATAAATAACAAATCCCTTACTGGTTTCTGGTGAACCCAAGTGAACACAAAGAGCGCGCATTGAACCATTTAGCGAAAACAAGAAATAATCTGTCACGCCACAATAAAATATACTTATTAGGCATATAAATAAACTCTGTATATTTTTTGAATAAATTCCAATCTAATTAATAGATATTTATTGGAAATCTTAATAATCGAAATATTTTTGCCAGCATTATCTATGGTTTGCAGATAGCCTCACGGTGAAATAGTCATCGACTCTCACCGCTTTGGGCAGAAGTTCCTAACTTTAATTAAAATTCTTTCTTCAAGTTCGAGTTATTGCAGTTTCACCGGGTTTCAGAATATCATAGTCCTCGATTTCTTTTCAGTTTCTCTAAACGGAGCACATTCCTTCTTCTCAATGCTAACATTTTTTTGTACGAAATCCCTCAAATCACTTTCCAACTGTTTCATAGCTTGCTGCAAGCCAACTTAACCATTGGCGTAGCCTAAGCTGCATTTTTTCTCCATTTTAAAACAGAAAAACATGGAGTGCCTTAAACGCTGCTTGTTGACTTCCATCTATTTACTCTTTGATATACGATGAAGGATTGCTTGCAAACAACTGCACCTTATACCGTACAAATGCCTACATTGTGTATATGTGAAATTTCGAGAAATGTGGGCGCGCTGTATGCGTTTTGTGAAGCAACCAACTTCACCAAACGGAGTTCGTTTGTTCATTTATCATTTCATCATTCCATTCGTCATACTACGAGTTTGTTACGTACTTGGATAACAGGTACATTTTTTATTTCTTTTTTAAGCGGAAAGTGATCCAGTCTGTTCGGTTTTCAAATATTGTGCTTAGTTTTGTTGTTGAATTCAATTCAAATGTATTTGCAAGGAAAGGCCTTCAATGACAATGAACATGGCAAACGCCTAATATCAACTTTTACACGAGTAACCTTCCCCAAGCAACCATACCTCACGATTTTTTCAATATCTCTCCTCACCCTTGTTGTGAAATATAAAATTAAAATAAAAAATCAATTTTATGTAAATAGTGTTGACTACTCAATTTAATAATAACACGAGACCCAAAAAATGAAAATAATATTAAAATTTCCTACCGATTATTTTATATAATTCTCTAACAAAAGAAATTCATTTCAACCAAAGTATTTGAAGTATTTATTTTAAATTTAAGGATATGATAGTTATTTTTACTAAATATCTATCTCTATAATGAATGTATTAACCATCAGATTTTGTCATAAGTCGTAAGTGCACTGACTGGAAACGCGCACAAAATTTGCGAAAAACTTAAAAACAAAAGACATTAGTTGTTTTTGTATCATTTTTATTTTATTTTATTGATGAGATAAAAACCTATACAATAGCAAACAAACGTAGATTATATTGAAACAAAAAACGAAAACAAATATGTTATCAATTATGAAATCCAAAAATGATGAAAAATAGAAAAACAAGAAGACTTATTGAATTCATATCAACAAAACTTGATTTTTTTTTAATTTTTAGAATACAAAAAATTTTATAAACGTCTATAAAAATTTTATATATATTGAAAAATGTTTTCCCCACGTTCTAAATTTTGACACATGATACATATAAACTAGGAAGCAATTTCGAAATTATTGAAAAATATTGCGTTTTTTAATTATCACTTCAGTCTTAAACAAATTAAGTATTAAGTCGCTCCAAAAAGAATTACTTTCTCAAACTTCCGAAGTATATTTTTTTGAACGACCGAATTTTTATTCTAGACTCTTCAAATAATTTTCTAAAAGAAGGCCTAAAAACAGTTTTTAACGAAAATAAACCAGCCTAGTCCACCTTTGAAATGAGAAAGACACGTTCCTAAAAAAACTGTAAATTTACCGCATAAGTGAATTATGCCTAGCGTAAACCTATTGGTTGTAAGAATATCTATTGCTCACATTGCGGTTCAATTAAAAATTCACTAACGCTTAACTTTAATGAAATTTAGGTGGTTTTAGAGAAAGAATGCTAATGGGAGAATACTGCCGAAAAAGATCCTTCGGAATATTTCTAATATTTTGTTAAAACTTATAGTTGATGTGTAATTATATATATCCGTGCTTTAATAAACACAGTTTTCAATTTTCATATTATTTTCCGTTTTGCGCTGACATGTGTTTTATAAAAGTTTAAATAACTGTAATGGTATGAATTTTTATGTGTATACGTTTGCGATAATATCATATGATAAGATAAGACTCACAAGAGGAGAAATCGTCCCATTTCGTCTTACGGATTACACCTTCAAAAAGGTAGATTTCAGTTAATTAATTTCACAAATGATTGAAAAGCAATGTGGTTCGCGTCAACTAGTTCAACTTACTACAAACGCTTTATTTTTAATGACCGTTATTTATACGAAAACACTTCTACATACTTATAATTACTGTTTCCTACCGATTCTTATTTCCGAGACTATTGACAAATACCAATTTCAAGCAAATTGGCTTAGTTTTCACCCTTCCTCATTTCGGTTACAAACGGAAACATACAGGTAGTACAGGTACATTCATAGATTAGTTAACAGTTTGACATAACAAAGTTCTACAAATAAGAAACCTACATTCGGCTGGAGCCGAATCTAGCATACCCAGCACCATTAGAATCTTTAGCGTTCCACGCTTTCATTCAACGTTATTGTTAAGAAAAAATTAATACTTAGCTTTTTACATTCTACCCTCCAAGCTCTCTTATTTGAGTGAGTAAAAACTTCACTAAGTTTCAGAATTCACTAAGACGTGGCAACCACCATATTCATTTTAGAACTAACGCATATTTAGGCAGATAATATCTTCCTAATCATCTTCATATGACGAACGTGCAAAACACTTTTAAAGACTGTCTCATGTTTAACTTTTTGTTAATTAACAAAAAATCTCGAAAAAAATCAAAAAAAAAGAAAATTCAATCATTTATAACTTTGTGTGGGCATAGCGGATTTTCCCCGTTTTTGCAATAAAAGTAGTGTTTCGTAAAACAAGTATAGAAAATTTTAACCTTCTATCTTGCACAATTTGTGAGTAAAGAAGAAAAACGCAAAAATTTTTGCTTAAAAAAACGGACTGCGTCCACCATCCGCCGTAGTGCGGACATGTGCCGTAATCAATCTGGCCCATCGTTAATACCAAACTGCTTGCAGAAACTTCCAATGTTTCTACTAAATTCGAAGCCGATATTTTCATTTTTGTGACCAGGAGAATGCCAAAAGCACACATAACACAGACGGACAGACATGGCTAAATCAATTCAGAATTTCACGATGATAAAGAATATGTAGACTTTATAAGGTGTCTGAATCTTTTTTTTTGGGCGTTGTGAAAATTATGACAAAATGAGTACACCCCCATCTTTTGGCGGTGGGTTTAAAAATGTATCTGTCCACAGACTTCAAATGGAAGCAACTTGAATACAACAATGTTCGGCTATAACATACAATCTTTAGGAAATATTTGCGAATATTGTCACGGAGAGATTCGTGAGGACCACTTGCACGGTCGGCAGAATAATGACCTGATCGATTTACGCACGCGCCCACAGTTAACAGCTAAATAGTTGACGTTTCATGCCCGCTTCGTTATGTTTATACATGATTTCATTTTATTTAAATAATTGCAGGAAAGCTTGATTGCCACGGTTACGCTTTTTACGTACTTGCTATCCAATTACAGTTTTTGATTGCATTTCAGATTATTTTTGGTAAAAATTGACTACTATTACTATAACAACATTTCAAGAAGATTTAGGGGTCGTTATCAGATTGAAAGATTGGTAAGGAGTTTTTATTAGTTTACGCTCAGTCAGAAGGCGAAAGGATGACGCTAGTAAATTATGAAACTTTTTAACTTGTCCTAACTCTCGAATAATCGCTTCTTCTACGAATGCAATCGTCTAATTTATAAGAACCAACCACGCTTTTATCGTGGTAAAGTGATTTGAATTGACATCTAAGCGATTACGAAACGATCTTCTGCCTCGTCTGTTGTCATCGTAACTAAAGTTGTGTGCAAAACTTTGATACCCGAAATATCCATGCTGGGAGGAAAGCAAGTTAAATAAACGATCATAATAAAAATGAGTACAATTTTTTTTTCTAAATTGTATTGCTATTAACTATTATGTATGTATGTACGTATTTACGTGTTTGCGTATTGTTAATCAATCAGGACCATTTTCACATCAATTGTGCACGTGGAGAGACAAACTCGAACGTAATCTGTTCATAATTCACTTACAGGCGAATTGATTTTCTTATTTATAAGGTTTTGTCAAACGGCTGGTGTGGCTTCTCTCAAAAGACTATTTCGCTATTGCAAGAAGGCATTCTATAATCTACACAAGGTCCTTACTTCTAAAATGTTTCAATCACTTTTAACATTATTAACTTATAATAATTTAAATAAAACAATTAGTTTGCCATTATAAGCGAAAAAGTTTCTTTCCAAAAAGAGAAGCTTTATTTTCGAAGTCCAAGTAAAATACCAATTAAAAATTGCAAACAAATTTAATAAATATTAAAATAAACAGCACAAAATATCGTTTGCAAACCGTTTATCCTTTTCTTACAAAGTAATTTGCATACGACGACAAAACTAGAAGAAAAGTAAAAGATATGCGCAATTTGGTTTTAAATTGTATAACATTTTAAATTAACTTATTCTCTTTTAAAGTATTCTCTTACTATTCATAAATTTCTTATGATTACAGTTAAAATTAAGGTTCTTCTGCTTCCCGACTCTGCTTTCAAGTTAACCTAAAAAAGCGAAGCAAAAGTCAAAAGAAAATTTATGTAAAAAAACCAAATAATTATACACATGTGTTTATAAAATTAAACATCAACAACTAAATATAGATGAAATCCATTTATTTGTATTAAGAACAAAAAGGAAAATAAATATATATAAAAGAAGAAAAAATCGTATATTTTCTGTGTCTTAAACTTGTATAAAAAAGAATGTCTTCCAATAAGTAATATATAAAACAACAAAAAAACACACTTTTTACTATACATTATCATCAGAATTATTAAAGCAAACAAAAAGAAAAAACAAAAATTCAGAAAAGATAAGATTTTTACACGTAATTGTTTTAACGAGAGATCTCTAAAATATTTGAGAGAAACGATTTCTCAAAACAAAACAAACTTCTGTGCATAGAAGGCATGACAACATAAATCTTTCCTCTAAACTTTATATAATATATCAGCCCTATCGAGACCTTAAAAATATATGACGTTCAATAAATTAGGACTGCGACACATACATTTTACACAATTATATCGATAACAACGACACGATTGAAATTGATATCGGATCGCGGCAAATCTTGCCGGGATTAGATTGTACGTCTTTCGTGATTTCTTTTGCAATCTTCCGCTCCATATATTAAAGAATGCATTAAGAAAGTACATCAGTAGCTGGTGCATGATTCTGAAATTGCTCGTCTGAGAAACTGTCAAGCAGGGAAGGGCTTGTGGAAGAAAGTCGATACGTACATACATAGTACATGCATAAGCAGTTTGTGAGTAAAATTGAAAATTTGCTTTCATCTGTCTACCACTATTCCCAATACATATGGAAAAACACAAAAATTTAAAAATATTTTGTCAATAATACACGATCTACCGAAGGGATATAATCTGCGGGAAAAGGTAAAAATGAACTCCAAGTTTGAAACCCAAAGTTGGGGATTGCCTGCCCAAAGATTTGCTATTGGATCCAATATTTACTAGATTTAAGTTAATGCTACCCACTTCCAATTATGTTAGTTTCGTTATTGTTTAGGAATATATACAATTTACTGATGCTTGACAACGCAATTGTTTTAAATTTTGCTCGAGCTGTTTAAATTACAGTTGCGAGTTGTAGAACATATATAAAGGAACGTGTGCATAATTTTTGACAAAAATTCATCATTACGAAGAAAAATCTTTAAAAAAATGACAAGTCGCCGAATAACAGCTGTGCTGAATGAAAATCTATTTTTCATCCTAGGCGTTGAAATAAAGTTATTATGTTTAGAGATAGTAACAATTTCCTATTACATATCTCCAGTTATTTTGTTGTGCCTTTATACACAGAATTCTACACATTTTCATAATTCATACATAGTTTGTTAACAAATTTTCATTAATATCAAAAATATAAAAGCAATCGTATTTTTATTCATACTTAACCCCGCTTAAGTTTAAGAAATAGTATAAATGTAACAATAATTCAACGATTTTGAAAATATAAAGCAATTTTTGATCATATTTACTTTAACATAAGGAATAAGAGCAAACATTTCTGCGGAAAGCGTAACTTTCTTCAATTTGGTTCTATCGTGATGAGTTTTTATGGCAAGTGTAACAGACGGTTAGCCCCTGGGCTTTTCTTCGAGTGCAAAAGGTCTTCTCCCGAAGCTTGGATGAGCTTGCATTTATATCCTAGCATTACCACATGTATCACCTAAGATCAGCTAAGAAATAAAACTTATTTCCCCATTTATAAAATAGAAATATAATTACTTTGATGAAAAGGTGAACTGATTTTCATTTGGTTTATAAATCTTATATTACTCACAAACAACTGCCGCTGAAGTACTTATCGTAAAAGTCACAGATTAGTGGATTTGAGAGCTTGACCATATTCCGCTTTACATAATTTATTAGGTCTTCAGAATTGTAATTGTAATTTATACCACATTTCTCCTCTGCTGACTCTTCGCCCCAAAGGGACAAAAATGTAATATACGTTTTATTGAAGTAAAAAAAATCAAATAGTTTTTGCAAGAACTAAATTGTCCTTAAAACTTACGAGGACCCTTTCGTCTTCATAAATTGTTGCTCGAGTCGTTTGTAACGGAATTGCAAAAGAATCTTAAATTATTAAACGTCTTCACTCAACAGAATTTTACGTTGATTATGTATTGATTTGTATATCTAAGTGTTAAACTGAATTATTGTACATCTTTGATATGTTTTTTATGACCATATCTACTATGTAAATGAGCAGGGTATAGTAAGCCTCACTAGACTTGCACTTATATTGATTAATCATCCACGTTACCAAAAAAGCAAGGTGATTTGAAGTAAGTGGTAAAACCACATCAATCGAGGGATGGTTAATTAATGATAACTACAACTGCCGACTGTAAATGAGGAAAAGCAAAAAGTTGTAGAAGTTATACAAAAAGTGCCTTTAGTGTTAAAGATTATGTTGATTAATTTCGATATTTGTTCATAATTAAAAATTTCTCCAAATTTCGATGCGGGATTAATGGAAGCTTGTGTAAATGTCATCGAATAAAAAAATATAAGAAACACTACATAAAACTCCTTACATTGTTGTTTAACTTTTATAAAATATTTTTCCTTTGTTTTCTTAACATTGTTATAGAATATTATTGTTTCGTTAATGTAAATAATACGAACTGAAGATATATTTTTCTATCATTACATACTTAATTCACAAAACAAACAAACTTGTATAAAACTTATGTAATAATTTTAAAAATCTTAAGCCTCTAAGATTATTTGCTTAGCGTTTACCCCCTTATTTGTCGGACGTATGTCATTAATTTTAAAGTGAAGGATTCTCTTTTAGAAAAAACTTTTTTATTTAAGTATAAGCTTAAGTTTAGAAGTTTAAACAAATGAAAAGATATATGCGGTTGAGCATTTCATTCACTGAGCATTAATGCGCCTTGGAGATCGGGGTCGGTCTCTCTGCAAGCGTAGAATCTTACCAATAATTTGCAAATCAGAATCTTGAAAAATTTTTTCAACATCAATCACCGAAAATTCGTATGATACTATAGCATAAATCGTTTAAGTACTTTTAAAATATAAACAAAGCAGATCTAAAAATTTCAAGAAAAAACGGACCGAACCGAAAAGCTAACAGATCCATAATTCACAAAAATTGTTACAATATCACACATTCATTTGATGCGATGAATGGGCAAGATTCGTCCGAGGAGTTCAACTCAAGTTTCTTGTTCGTTTGATCGGTATTTGGCACTGAGAACAGCTTTGAAAATTGCAGCTATTTTTACACAACGCTGTGACTATGTCGGCAGCAGTCACACACTTATGATAAATCTAAATTGCAAGTCAAAAAATACGATAAACGGATAAACTTTATGCTTGACTTCACTTGTGCACACCTATGGCCGTTTTTTCTTTTTTTTTTTTTTAAATTAAGATATATACGCCCGCTGTTTTGCTCAGTAAAACTCAAATCGCAATATTAGTGGAAATTTTTGATAATTGGGTAAAAACATACGAGCAGAAAATTATTATACAAAAGAAACTAAGAAATTATTAAAACGGATTGAAAAACAATAAATTGTTAATAGAATAAAACTCCAAACCATTCTCAGCTACATTCATTACTTTCAATGTATGTAAAACGTTTATGTAATATTGTATGCTCCACCAAAAAATGAAACAAAAACATTCGTAAGAAATCATATACATCTCCAACTATATATTTATAAATAACTAAATAAAAATCTCATTTAAAGCAAAAAAAGGAAAATAAAAATTAAATCTTTACCCATTTAAATTGAAAACTCTTTAACATAGGAATGAGTCAACTATTGGACGAACGGACTTAAAAAAACGCAAACATATCTAATTTACATACTTTCACAAGTGAACAGATTGCGAAGTTTTCCAAGACAAAGTATCGTAAATTTCATATTATTGGTATAATCAAAAAAAATTTTGCACCTAAACATTACTAAAATGATACATATACAGTACATAATTAATAAAATAAAAAACTTTCTGAATATTACTATTATTAAGAAATAATTATTAATTATTATTATTATTATTGATAATATACAATATTTATATATTAAATAAAATTCATTACATTTGCTAATTGAAAATCATTGATTAATTATTAAAAGGAATAAAAAAAAAAAACCAGAATATATATTCATTATTATAAAGATGCAATGAGAAGTAATTCACTGATCCATTATTAACTGAAAAATGATTAAAATAATAAAAAAAAAACAAAACAGAGCTGAAATTGTGTATTGCGACGTTTGAATGATGATTATTATAAAAGAAAAGAAGAAAAAAATATTAAAACAAGGATAAATAAAAATAAAATATTTAAAATATTATTAAAGGCGTTTTTTTTTTACATAAAATTAAAAATTACTGCGCCGATAATTCCCCTTTGCATAAGAAATGGAAGAAAAAAAGTACTCGTAAGTAATTTATTATTTGGATAAGCGTGCGTAAGCGTGCGTAAGCAAATAAGGAAGAAGAATTAAGCTTTGTCCTTGATCTTGGGTTGTCTTGGGACGAACCTTCGCTATTTAACTACCTCGTGTATATATTAGGGTAAAAGTGCAGAGGAACTTAAACGACAGACTCTAGGCCACTTTCTAAAAGAACTGAAATCTGCCTTTTCAGCACATTCATTTTCTCATTTCAACCATCTCTTCATAGTAAAGTCATCGTCGACTTTACGCGTTATATATTTGTTTATAAATGTAATATATTTTCATAGTTTTTAAGATGACGGCCTCTAGGATTGTGTAATATATCATTCATAACTACTATTGTGAGCTTTTGAGATAGATTCCGGTCAGTTTCAAATTTCACCTATAAAATTTAATCAATCAGTCCGTCTACAACAGCGCTTTCGCCTTTTTTAATCAAAAGTGAGATCTAGTATTTTATTTTGGGTTTATTGCATAATTTATAGACGAATTGAAAACGAGAAATTTTAGATATTAACGATAGCAGCCAGTTTAAAAGCAGAGCTCCTTTAAGCAGCAGATTACGCCATTTTATTATTACCAATGTTCCGGATAAAAATGGGACTGTAAGATCTTCAGTAGTTGCTTTTTCTTTGATATTTTTTTTTTCTATAACGACATTTGCTCTTTACTTTCTGGGCATTATTCTGTTTAGTTTGGAACTCCTGCTCACCGCGATATTATTAATTATATTGATCGTGTCTTTTGCTATTAAATAAGCAAAAAATTCTGCCCAAGTTTCAGAGTTTTAAACTTGAAATTTTTCATGTTGAATCTCTTTCGTTTGTGTTATTCGTTTTTCCTTTTTTTTTTTCTCCAAAATGAAGAATAAAATATTCAAAGCGAAAGCATAAAGGATGACAATATAAGTATCCTTAGTATGCATTCCGTGTTCGATAATTTTTCTATAAAACTTGGGAAAACGCTCCCTAACACTATCGATAACAATAAATTCCCCATTGGAATAAAAATGTTCGTAGGTTTAATTAAAAAACACAATGAAGTTATCGAAAATTATAACATCCCCGTTCGCTGGTCTTGTTGGTTTGCGTCCACCATTATCCTTGCTGAAAGAGCAATGACCGACGAAATAGGGTTGCGCAACACCGCTAAACGAATCAACTTTTAATAATTCTTTCCACTGTTAATGTTGGGTACAAATTTGTGAATAATTATACCAAGAAAAGAATTATAAGAAGTAAAAACACCAAAGTGGGTCACAGGCCTACATTAAAAATTTTACATAACCGTACGGAAATTCATAACACGACTTTTCAAACTGAGGCGTTATTCGGAAAATGCTGGAAAAATAGTCCAATTCAAACCATTTTCGAAACCAAAGCATGCCATTGTGCCAAATTTCATCTAAATATCTTCTAAATTGCGGGCTTTAGGGCTGACAGACCAGCTTAAATCGATTCAGAATGTGCTTTGGAAGGTACGTATTTCTCAAGTCCTTCTGGGTGTTGCTTACACCGGCATGTGCCCTTTTGTTGCAGTAGGATGTAAAAAGAGAAGAAACAAAACCATCGAGACGTAAATATATAGAGACACTGTTAGAATCGTCAAAATACAAACCAGTTATATCTCTCGGATTTTTGGTAGCTACTTGTTCTTTCATTCTTATTATATAGGCAAAAATTCTAATCACTTTATCATACATTTACAAAGTAAAAGCATATGAATTTTCTTGTTTTTAAGTGAATATAAGCTATGATATACATATAAATGTGTATGTACGAAAAAACCCAACGTGTCTGGCACTCTCATCTGCAGCGTTTTAGTGGTTGGTAAAGAACTCATGACATTGTCTGGGAAATTTGAGAAGAGAGCGTTCGTCTTCTCCTTATACTTATAAAAAAAGATCAACTCGTAGCATTTCCGTCAACGACGGAATTTGTGGATCTTTCATAGTCAAATCCAGCGAAGGCGTCGAGCGTTACATCTTTACCTTCAGACAATATTAACATTTTTCCAATCGCAAACGTAGCTAGTAACACTAATAAGGCGAATATTGGTAACATTCGGTACAAATCTCAAAAAAATATGGGCAAAAATAATAAATCATGCTCTCCTGCTCAGTCTTTCCAATCTAAAATTCTCTACCCTCGACTCCTAACGCTTCTACGACAGATGTCTCCTTAACAGCAATGCCATCTCGGAAAGCTACGTATGTGTCAAGACTGGCGTCAGATATGTTAGGTGATAATATAAAAAGTTACTGGGCTGCCATTTTCTCTCAATTTAAATCGAGATAACATTTTCAAATTGTCTCCTTCGCAATCTAGAGCGACGTCGGGCTTTAAGATTTTAGTTTCGACTTAAAACGCGGCACTTCCTCCGTCTACAAAAAGCTCAGTAATTATTATCTACCCAAATGTGCCCGGGAAATCCTAATCCGTGCCGTAAATTGTTGATTGTTCTCTGGCTTTTCTTTATATTTATCGAAATGGATAATCTCTTAACTTTACAACAGATCATTCAGACTTCTGTTTAAGTCCACCACCTTTGATGTAGTTTTTGTGACACCAGGTGTCCCTCAAGACAGCCTCTTAGGACCCTGGTTATTTCTCCTGCATTTCAATGATCTTCCTTCGGCGGTTAGGTCCAAGCATATCTCAATGTGCGCTGACGACGTTACACTTTTTTCTTCCTTTACTTTGGAATCTTGGTCGCATCTCATAGCCATATTTCGAACTTCAGAGGATTTTAGCTATATTCGTATATATTGTTCGAATAGGTTGAAAATAAAACTATACAATGTAGTGCTTGCAAAAGACACATGCATGAATTTTATATAAAGACTAATCATTTGGAAAGCGACAATGATAATAAATAAATTTAGGTGTCTGTTACGCAGAAACTATATTAGGTACGAATGTTAATTTCTTGACATGGGGAAAAATAGTATATACCCATGAAATACTTTCGGGGAATCTGCTATTTAAAATAAATGCTAATAGAATGATAAATGCTGGTGCAATCTCGTCAGGATGACGGAATTGCCTAAAATTATAATGTAAATAAAAAATTGATATTAATGGCCATTTACAAAATGACAACAACCGAAGAACATACATATAACTTCTTAAGCAAGTGCATGGAGAAAAGCGATAGCACATCCGCGTACAGTTTCAGTCAAAGCATACTACTATTGTAAACATATGAAATTGTAATCTTAGACACACATATTGAACAGAGGCAGAAACATTATGTATTGTGAGGACGTTTCGTCCCATTTCCTACGGCCGGGGCAGTTCAGCGGCCCAGGAAAAGAATCACAAGAAAATTTCTATTTATCTGCAGGGACTTACTCCTTTCCTTTATTACTTCAATATTTTGTTACACTTGGTGAATTGCAGTAAATTAATAATAAAATATATGGTGAAACCACAGTATCGCGACAACTATTAATTTCAAATCCGACTTATTGGCTCGAGAGCCAAACTCGACCTGTCGGCTTGAGACCCTAACTCTGACTCCTCGGCTTGAGAGCCGGGACCCTACTAACTTAAAACTAAACTTTCTCTCTATTCTTAACCTATGCTTAAACTATTCTTATTCTATTCCTACTCTACCTTAATCTATTCCTATTCTATCTTATTTTATTCCTAATCTAGTCCTATGCTATTTCTTATTCTATCTTAATCTACTCTTATTCTAGCACTCTCCCCTCTCCAGAGACGGAGGACCCGTGAGTCCAAAACGAGGGACGACTTTGGGTCCTCACAGTATATATATTTCGTTAGCAATATTATTGCAAAATTATTGCAACATTTTGCATTTGGTGCCTTATCTATATCCGCAAGGCATATTTGGGGCGAGTTTGGCAGTGATAGATCCCGGATCTGGTTATAAAATTAGGTTGTTCTGATGGGTTTTAGGGTCTTTCAAAACATATCAAAAATCTGCATTTGAGGAAAGTCATTTAAATTTTTTCTAATTAATTTAATGTCTTATATATATGGAGATGGCACATTTGTGGCGAATTCGGCGGCGATGGGGCCTATACATAGTAATGGAATTGGCGTTTTCTGATAAGTTCCAGCATTTGTCACGATATATCAAAAATCTGTAGTCGCGCAATGTCTCTGCAAATTGTTCTAACACGAGTGGACATTTCATTCTTTCAGGGTTTTGTGCTGTAAATTTTCATGAGATTTAGTAGCAATAACATTACTCTTCTGGTTTTGTGACCGTAATTAGAGGCTTAGTTTATTTTATATGTGCACGCTTGTTAATATTGTTTAACCTTAATGCTTATTTTATTGCGAGATAAATCGTAACTTAGCAAAGACATTTTAGCCAAGACACAAGCTATATTCACTTCGCTAAATTTTTGCGGGTTGCAATGCTATAGGGGCTCCCTCCCAAATGGGATTGATGCCGGTTGTGGACGTGCATCTGTGCAAGATGTGTGCACGTGTCTCTTCCTTTTTTTTTCTCTTATTTTTTTTATTTTATTTTGTAATAGTTAATAACAACACTTACCATAAGACTTATTTCAAAGAGTCAAGTAAAGTGGAATTAATTTATTTTAGCTGGAGTATATGAATAAACAATAATGCACGCATTATTATATCTTTTGTGGGATCGTACTATTTATTATCTGTATCAATACGATAAAAGCGAAGAAAAATGAAAACGATTTGTAAAAGAAGTGCTTATACTTACCAAGTCATCTACCTACAAATGTAAAGCAATGTTAGAGGAATTACCAACATGCAGACCCTGTTTTTTACTTATGTTATATAATGATCTTTAACTAAAAATAATACTAAAGAAACAAGTGTCATTGTTTCTAGTTAGCTGAATGAATAATTGTGGAAAGAGATTAACAGAAAAATATCCACAAAACGAACGATGACTTCTTGAACTTGACAGGCATAATTGAACTTGGTAGAAATCCAGCCATTAAAAGTCAAATTTTCCAAGCTTGTACTATTTGGTGCATCAGTGTTCATTACAAAAATTCTTCTCATAAAAATAATGGCCACATCTTATGCAATAAATGTTATATTGTACTTAAGTTTTGATTCCATTCTTTGATAGATATTCATATATTTTTAGCACGTTTTGCGAAATAAAAGAGCTCAGAGGAATACTTAAAACTATTGTTAAACTAATTTGCGGGATGTTGCATAATGTAATAGTGTAACCCAATGGCTTTAATATACAGAATCTGTGCTCGTGGCCTTCGTCGTTTTAGGCAGGAGATTTCACTAAAACTGGAATTGAAACGAAACGTTTGGCTTTTTGGTACAGAGTCACTAATTTATCTATGCGTACCTAATCGTTATTTAATGCATTAATTATTACCACCAACGATTCCCCACTATGATGCAAAACGTGGATTATGTTTCACATTTCATCAGTGTGTTTCCAAGAGATTAATTTCGCTTCGGAAGGATTAGTACGAAACTAACGGGACTCTTATATTGTCTGGAAGTCAATATTTTGTGCTAGCCAGCAGCTGCATAATCTTCTTTAATTATATCCACTTTTACAAAGTTCTAGTATATCTCTCTTGCAAATCCAAAAACAAACTGTCCAGCCTGGATAGTCCATTTTGCATACATACCGTTCTATTAAATTTTATATGTACCGTTGACTTGTTGATGAGACTTCAACAATCATGGTTTTCCAGATATGATGTTTACTGATGTGGATCCACTATCTTTAAATTTTAACTGTCGGGAAAGCCACTTAACCCAATCCATTCAGAAATGGTACATGATCCGATCTTATGTTCGTGAAGGGTGATGCCTATTTTTACACGCCGGATCCCCCTAGTCTAGCTGGAATATCACACGTTCAGCGACAGCGCCTAAGCCAAGGTCAAACCCCTGTACTCTTATCTCACGTCCGCATAAATATGCTTTATATAGACAATCGCATGTATACTTCATGACTGCTCTGTTGTCTGTTGTGCACGTACGCTAAAGCCTAAATATGTGTAAACGACGTTGATAGTACTTTATTAAAGTTGCAGATATTATGGTCAAATTCACGTATAATTATATATAAAAAATAATAATAATAATAATAAAAGTAAGCAAAAAGGTTCGACGACTGTACTATTTTACGATTTGACTCGACTGTTCGACTTTAGATCTTTACCCGTCCACTTTCACTTAACGACCGACTACTTGTTTCTTTCTGTTTCTCTGCCACGTGAGTTCGCCCGTTTAACTGTTCGTTTACTGTCACTGCTTACTACTATTTTAGACGTCTACACTCTACATTCGGTCATTCTGCTAGTCCTGGGCCCCAGATGATAACATTTCCATGGTCCAACACTTCAAGCATTCAGTAGCTTACGTCTCTTTTCATACTGTGATATGTATAAGATAGGATATGTATAAGATTAACCAGCATTACCGCCGCGCAGTGAGTTTAACGAAACGCCAAGAATAAAGTTATATAATTCAACTTCGAATCAGAATTGTTGAAAATCGGCAACACCGATTAGAACTATAGGAGAGATGTTAACGAAAAGACAGGAGTCTTTTCAGCGTTTTTCTTTCAATTTTAAGTGGTCGAACATTAAAGATCGCTTAGTCGTTAAGTTAACAAAGAGAATGTTTTATTAAGGGACGAAGTGCTGAAACCGGACTGCATTGTAAAGAAGGTCATTGGACAATTCTTTGTACAATGGTTTGTAAAAGTGAGCATTGATGTAGTGTTAACAAATGTAAAAGAAGTAAAAGAATTGAATAAAATATGTGAGTTTATGAAATATAGTGGTTGAGAACAGTTTAGTGGGCGTGTGGACATGGTAGGAGGGCGAAGTCATGCGATCAAGGTAAATAAAAACGGTGAGTGTGTGAGGCATAACCAGTGGAAAATTCCGAATCTCAATCGCACTTCATGGAAGATAGATTTTCTGGCGGGAGGAACTTCTTGGGTTGTCGGAGAACGAAACCCCGGCGAAAATTTGTTCCAATAAATAGCCATTTTCTTATTTCTACTTAAATTTTACATCGTTTGCTGCGAGGGGTCAGAGTCGTTCCTTGTTTTGATCTCACATGTCCTCTGCCTCAGTGGGGCGAGTGATAAATTAGGTTAGTAATAAGCTGATTGATACGTTAAATTCACTTGGGGGAACTCAATCTGAAAGCAGCTGTTTTTCGATTGAAGTACGGTAAGGCTGGCAAAAGATAACCTTGAAGGAAGTACGAGTCACGTAACTTCCATGACCATTCGAATCGAGGGACGGCGAATTTCCGTTTTGCTTTTTTTTCTTGGTCGCGGAATCTACGTGTAAACAAATGTGTTTTAGCGAGTAATCTTGATATAAATTCAATTTTCCTTTGTCTTCTTGGCTATCGATGTTATGAAATTTACAAAAACACGTATATAATAAATTTTCAAGTCAAATGATAAATGATGAAAATGCCCCGAGATATATAAATTTATTGTGTGGTACCTGCAGAGTCGACGGGGTGAGCCCCGGCACATATCAAAGGCAATCTGATGCTTCAAAAGTTGCGCCAAAGGGAGAAAAAAAAAGTGCAAAAATGAAAGGTGCGCCAAAGGGAGAAAAAAGGTACAAAAATGAAGAGTGCAAAATGTCCCCGAATGAGGTAGACAAATCCTTCCGTTTTCCGTAAAAAAAATGGAAAGAAACTAAAAGGTGCAAATATTTCGCAAATAAGACAGATATTCCGAGAGACGCGTAAACAAGGAAGCATAGCTGAGAGAAGAGCAAACGGTAAAGCCGTAAGGAATAAAACCAAATAATAGTTTTATCTCTAAGTTCGATGACCGTCCATAAAATTATCGCTCGATAAACCTCAATTTTCCCAAATCCGAATAAGAATGCAGAATGATGAAAGTGATACATTATTTAAAGTGAAAAATTTAATGTCACATAACGGTTCAAGGCCACCTTAAAAAAACCAAAAGAAATTCTTTAATAAAATATTGTTATTATTATTATTATAAATTTAGTCCGAGAATAAATTCTAAGACTAAAATTTTAAAGTTCTAGCACCTAAAACTTTCGGCTTTATTAAAAACTCTACCGCACATACATTGAGTGTTTTTTTCCTTTTTGAATTTGTTGTCAAGGAAATAAAAATAAGAAACATTTATAGGAGCAACTCTCGAGAACTCGGCATTCGGTTACAAGTCATATAATATTTCTATATATATTGCGTTAAATAAAAAAAATTTGTAATACTTCTCAAGTCACTTGGTGTAACAGTGATAATTCTGCCTGTTTAATTCCTTCTTCAACATCTGATAGAGCTATAGTGTTCTTTAATGAATTACTTGACCATAACTTAGGTCAATATAACTGTACCTTTAATTGTAATGGTAGACTACTTGATCTTTGCTTTGCCAATTTTCCCAACCTTTTCCAGCAAATATTATGATTTTCATAAAACCAATATAGTATTGCTAAAATTTCATCTTTCACATATGAGGCTTGACTTCTCAACCGGGAGTATAGAAAGCTTATTGTCATCGTTCTACAGTACGTTAAATCTAGCTATTGCTGCATCTGTTCCGCTGAAGCAGTGCCGACCTCGAAGTAAGTGCCCCCCGTGGTTTAATACGACAATTAGGTATTATAAGAATAGGAAAAACAAGCTGTTCAAGAAATTTTTAAATAGTGGTTCTTCTTTCGACTGCTTCGCTTACTCAGCCGCAAGACGTAGATTTAACTCCCTCAACCACCATTATTATTGCAGATACTTTCAGTCCATTAAATTCTCTCTGTTTGCTAATCCTAAATACTTCTTTAAATTTGTTAATTCAAAAAGAAAAATTTCTGCACATCCCTCGTTTGTCTCTTTTAATGGCTCTGACTCCTCGGATGATTTTGAAATCTCAAATCTGTTTGCGGAGTACTTCCGACGAAACTTTTCGTCTGCTGGTTTTGATTCATCAGCAAATTACCCTTATCCTATAACTAATTCGGTTTCAATACCCAATTTGGTTATTTCTGATGACGACGTTTTTAATGGGTTGACTTCTCTGAAATACAGTAGTGCGCCTGGACCTGATGGAATTCCATCATGTGTACTTAAGCCTTGCGCTACTGAGCTTTGTGGTGTTATCACAAAGATTTTTAATTTGTCCCTGAATCTAGGTGTTTTCCCTTCGTGTTGGAGGAGTAGTTATCTTATTCCTATTCACAAAAGTGGGAGTAGACAGCTCGTGGAGAACAATAGAGCCATTGCCAAGCTAAGTGTTTTACCTAAACTATTTGAGAGAATTCTCACTCAGCGTTTGGCCTTTGCCATCAAATCATATATTTCTCCACTCCAACATAGCTTCCGAAAAGGAAGTTCTACGGTCACTAATCTTTTAGAGTTTACTTGTTAGGTTTTCAAGGCATTTTCCAATGGCTCTTGCACTGATGTCATATACACTGATTTTAGCAAAGCGTTTGATTTGGTTAACTACAAATTACTTATCTTTAAACTTCAAGCCGCTGGCTTCCCTTCCCATTTAGTGAAATGGATAAGCTCTTATTTGCATAATAGGTCATTCAGGGTTTTGTTTAACTTCACCACTTCATATGAATTGCACGTTTCGTCAGGAGTACCTCAAGGTAGCCACTTAGGACCCATTTTATTTAATCTATACATTAATGACTTGCCTTCGGCGATTAAATCTAGCCAGATTTTAATGTATGCTGATGATGTGAAACTGTTTTCTTCTTTTTCCTTAGAATCGCAATCACATCAGCTTCAAACTGACCTAAATAAATTGGTGGCATGGTGCTCTTCAAATTATATGACACTAAACCTAAATATATGTAAGATGCTTTCTTTCTCTAGAAGGCAATCATTCATAACCCATTACTTTATAGATTCGCACAAGCTGGAGGACGTTGAGTCGTTCACAGACCTAGGCGTCCTCTTTGACCGTAGGTTACGTTTCGATTTGCACGTTGAAGTTCTCGATAAAGCAA
>CCAG010005033.1:0-34474 GCA_001077435.1 Glossina morsitans morsitans
CATTATTTTTAACATTTTTCACATACATACACCTGTTTTAGTGTCCACCTGTGTATATACTTCATAAGATCCCTGAAGCTTTCTTCTATGCTTCGTGAATGTTGCAAATGTTAGGACTAAACGAATGTCCCACCATTCCTCAGTAGTTGGTATAGAAAACACTTACAAGTCCAGACTCCCGGTCCAATATGGTACGCGAGAAATCAACAGCAAAACACTGCTGCTAGTTAGCGGTGTTTGTGTAAAAACTTGACTTATCGATCTTTTATTTATCTATATATTGTTTTTTTTTTTTTTGTCTGCCGAAAATTCCGAAAATTATGAAAATGTTTTTTTTTGTTTTTGACAAATTGCAAAAGTATTATTGCTTTTGCTTATCGTGATATTATTACTTTTGCTTATATTGTTGGGAATTTTTAGTTGGCCGCTTTATGTTTAATTATTAAATTTAATTAAATATTTGGAAAAATCATGGTATAAGTTTGGCTTTGGCAAACATTCAATTGTTTTAAACCGTTATACGCACACGTGATACATAACCCTAGCAGACGGACACACATGTAAATATGCGCACATGTACAAACTTGAAAACTAAAATTGAATTTAAAATGCAATATACAACGATATACATCCACATGGTTGTACATGTATGTGTGTTTATGTGTGTATGTATGGGTGTTGAAATTGCTAGTTCTACAAATGAAAATATTTGAAAATAAAATGCGAGAAAAGGAAAAACTTAGAGCCAACTAACACATTTATAAAATTGAATATGTTTCGTATATGTTTTGTAATAAAAAATTCATAAAAACAACAAATAACCATATATGCAAAGTTTTCACAAATGTGTTATGTAAATTTTCCAAATCTACATCGACACATACACACACACATATATATATATATATATATTTATATTTATATATATACACGCCCATAAAGATATATATGTAAATATGCATACATATATATATATATATATATATATTTAAAATTTAAATCCTTCAATTCAACATTGTCTGGTTTTTGGTTGGATTACCACTGCTAATGTTACCACAACATCTTTAAAACCTAAATACACATTAATATCTGTTGAAACTTTTTAGGTTTATTGAATTCGACTTTGTGTTTCTACATGTGCGAAACACATATATTCCTATATACATGCATATAAATATATATAGACAGTACTTTTCAATTAACTGAACAGTATGCCTTCATTTAAATATTTCTAATTTAATTTTATTATCTTTTTTTTTCTTTATTACTTCAATATATACAATATGACAAATTATGAAACTCGGCTAAATAAGATAAAGGAAAGTAATAAGAAAATTCGAATAATAAAATGTTATCAGCTAACAAAAGTATCATAAAACAGTAATTGTTATCCTTTTTATCCTTTAAAATAAACTCAATATTTTCGGTATTTTCTGTAATAGGCCCCTTCATTTTCTCAGTTTTGCCAAAATTCGAATACAGAGCAGAGACAATCTGATCAATTCGGTTCACTAGTCGAGCAGTTGTTTAGTTCAGTAACTGAATAGTTTAGTTTACAATTACACGCACACAATTCACACACATAGTATAAGTGCATGAACTAATTTTATATTTCAAAAACAGTTGCGTTTATATGCGTTTATTAAAAAATCGAAGCTTTAAGGCGATAATCGATTATATTTTACCATATAGGCCATTGGGCAATAGTTTCGCTCATTTAGGCTATAATATTGGTTGTTTACTTAGCTATTTCCCCCCCGGAAAGCATTCATTTCGATCGCATTTCCTTTTACGCTAACTCCTATAATGTATGTAGCTTTTAATAGCCGCATATAGTTGTTACAACATCCATCCATTCATATTAACAGGAAGGAATAGTTAAATTTTGTTTACCTTCTCACTTACTTATGCGCAATAATAACGGATATTATATGCTTACAAAGCATAAATTGTCGATCTCAAATTTAGAACGTTACGGTAAAATAGCTATTAGTTATGAGTAGCACTATAAACTAAAAGAAAACTTTTGTTAACCAATTTACTTAGTTTACAATATACACTGGCTAACTAATGTGTCCAGTAGTAGTTAAGAAAAAATATACTAAGTTTTGTACTCAAGTTGCAGCTAATCTGCTGATATCAGCATCACTATAGCTTTTGTATTGGTGTACAATTTGACAACACTTTATACTATAGATTCATTGTGTAAAGGCACAAATCTATTTCCCTGTAGGCCTTTCTTAAGTAAGTAAACTTCTTAACTAAACTTCGCGAAACTAAGCGACTAAATTAAATTTTATCCGCCTGAGTGGCCGAATAGTCGAAGAATCTCGGACTAATAACTCAATGGTCGTGTGCGGTAGAGTTTTCAATAAAGTCGATAGCCTCAGCTATCAGCCAGTACTTTAAGAGTACTTTAATCTTTGAATTTGTTATAATAATTAAAAATTTCAATTTGATGTAAAGTTTTTTTTTTTTTAAGATTAACATTTAAACGCAATTTAAAGCTTAATGTTAAATAACATAATTTAAGTAAAAAACAAAACAAAAAGCAAGAGAAGACATTGATCCGTTTGTGGATAAATTATGTTATGAGGCAAGTGCGACGTTGTAATTGGGAATATAAATGCGCACGAAAATAAAGAGTAGGCACGCAACAGCAAATTTCGATGAAAAATTGTTCATTTTCTTTGCATATGTTTAGGCATTGCATATACTAAACATAGCTAATATATCGTTAAGTGTTATGGATATAAAATTGATTAGAAACTATTTTCACACTTTCGCAAGGACGGATGATCTTTTCGAAAGCATTCAAAATACGCTCACTGGCTCTCTTTAAGCGAAGCGAACTGTATACGTATGTTTGTATTATTTGAAATTTCTTGTTCATTGCAAATGATTCGAAATTTAATCAGTTGTTAAATATCAATGTGTACTTAATATTTATTATTGTTTTATTTAAATAATATGTATACATGGACCTACACATGTAATCACTCTTCCTTTGCAATGGAAAGGGGGAATATCCGTTTAAAATTGGCTTTAAGTCCAGTAAATATTGTTTATAAAGTAGAAAATGTGAAACGTGTCTTCTTACAATTTTTCTAGCTTACATCTTGTTACATGAATTGTTATGTACAGCAGTCTCGTAATATTAGTATATGTAAATGTAAGTGAAAAATAATCTGAACAACTATGCAAATAAAGAAAATTTGACTTTAATTTTTTGAGTTAGACTTTTTATTTTGTTTTTGCCTCTTACTAATGTGGCCTCTTCAACTCTTTATGCATAATATGGGCAGTTGGCCTCACGTATAGGCATGCAAAAGACTACAACTTTGTTCACTTATCATATGGAAAATATTGTTATTGTATTACATTATAATTTAGTTACAAAATCAAGTTAATGTCAACTTGCAATGAACCTTGCAGTCAATAGATTGTGAACGCATCGGTTAGTCAGTAGGAGACCCCACAAAGTATACATATTCTTGATCAGCATCAAATTCTAAATTGATTTAGATATGTCCATTTTTCCATCTGTGTAATGTCTGTTATAAACATTGTCCTCGCCGCAAAGAAACAGCGGAGCGCGTCTGTCCATCTGTCCTTCTGCATAACAACTTACTCTATTTATGTTTCGAAAGGAGAAGTACGCAAAGAGCATATAATTTATTTTTTCTTTATCAGTGCAAGAATTTAAATCTATTCACTTGAGACTATTCACTGATTTATTCTTTGCGTGTCTTGTAATTGATGCAATTGCAATAAAAAAAAAAATGAGCCAACAATCATGATACCGTAGGTTTTCAATGTGAAGGAATTCGGGCGTATATAGCAACTCAACACTCAAAATTTGGTAGCGTGGAATGTCGTAGCCTTTTCGCTGTTATCGACAAAGCTTACCCCTTCCGATTAACAGAGATTTCAATAGATGAGTTGTTCGTACGAAAGGTGCTTCCATTCTTATGACGATAAGATCGTAAATATCGATTGGCTTGTGGATAGCTTTAAAAGGTCAATCCTTCTTACCGCATGAAATACAAATCATTTCTAAAAGTGAGCAGACTTAGTATCTAACGGTGAACGATATCTCTCTCTCTTTCTCTCTCTCTCTTGCAATTTTTCGGTAATAAATTTAGAAATAGATCTTACTCAACTTGGCCAAAGCGATGAAGATCACTGTGTTTAGGGACTTACCTAATCCTAGTTGTAGCGAGTACTTAGTCAATAAAGAACACCCACTAGTCAGCTCACGCTACCCATCTCGCTTTTTCTTTTTCCCGAGCGATTCGCCATGATATTCAGCTTAAAACACGAATTATTGAAATCTCGAATCTCAGCGGAAAACTCAAAATTTGCCAAAAAAAAATAGCATTCAACGAGAGGTATACAATAATTCAAGTTTCAAGGGGTACCGGCTCTTCCGATCTCATTTTCAATCATTGTTGTGCTCATTGCAAACAATGATCATAGGCGTATCAAATCAGTGCAACTGACAATGCCATAACAACAACATAAACAAAAAGATGGAGAGACAAAGCAAGAGGGCAAAAAATGCTTCTTAAATAAGAAAAATTTTAAATAAAAATTTTTGAATAGAAAAGATTTTTAAAATAAACAACTTAAAGACTTATAAGTAAAATATTTCAAATAAACTGCTCGCATCCATCCATACAATCGTATACAATCGAAATAAAAGTATAACCGAGATCGAGCAACGTGCAAAAAACAAACTGAATGATGATGACAGAATGAAAAGGGCTGCTATTTCATATTATTTATGAGGATAAATTTGTATGGAAAAGCCGAAATAAAATTAATATATTTTCTTTTTTGTGGCATAAGTAAAACAGGCTGGAAACTTGGTTTTTTCTTTTTTGATAAAAAAAAAAAAAAACGGAAGCGAGATAGATTTGCAACAAAACCAAATGGAATAATAAAAGAATGAAATAAAATTAGAAAAAAGTTTGTTTTGTTTTACACTTGAAAGCACATGTTATCTATCGTTCGTTGCATAGACACTTTTCGAAAACTGTCTTACTAAAATCCCTCGTATGTGTAAATTGTTAAAAACTGTTGACTTACACTTAAAAATAGTCCATTGTTCTATTCAACCGTTCGTAAACTATGATATGCTCAAAAACAAAACAAGTTCACATTATCCTTTCTACTCGTATATGGGCATACAAGTAGGCTAAAGAACAGGAAGAAAAAATTTCATTTTTAATTTTGCATTTATACGATTCCATTAAAATACAAATTACTTAATTGCGTAAGTTGATGAATAATGTAGAAAAAGGCCTTGCGGGGCACAATAGTTAGTTGCTAAGCTGCCTTTTTTTTTTTTTATCTAACTTTCAAACTAATTTTTTAAATATTTTATAATTCTCTGCTTACATTCTATATATGATGTATGGAAATATATACTTTTTTTTTTATTTAAACTTTAGAACATCTAACCAGAAGAATGGAATAGAAACGTCAGAGCAAAAAAAAGGTTTCATTCGATTTTGAAAGCACCTATCACAGTTCCCCAATTAATTGCCGGTTGTTTGCAACTATGAAGCGAATAGGGCTTCAAGAGATCCACAAACTGATCTCCAATTTAAAATATAATTTTTACAATATTCAAGGACTCACTTTAAAAGGCAATTCTCTTAGAACCATTCTTTGCCTTGTTGTGGTAGTGAGCTGATTGGGATAGCGGATAACTTTATTATTAAATATACTTCGTCTGTCTGTCATCGTCAAGGTAACATATGTGGGAGTAAAACGCACTTTTCGATTGGGATTTGAATCAAATTTTTTTTTTCTCATTATATTGTTTCGATATTGCCGTTAGATATGGAATGAAAAATCGTTCGAATATATTCCACGAGACATCTTATAGAAGTGGATTGTTTTGAGGTACTTTCGACGTCTTGCCTGCACGTAGCGAGCAATAGCTCAACCACAGCGTTCGCTTTCAAAGCGTCAAGAGTTTGAGAATTGTTCGCGTAAAGTCTATGCAATGGTTCAGAAGTCGCACGAACTTGGCGATCCGTTCAGATCGCCAAAACGTGAAATTACACGTCCGGAAGAGTTCTCGCTCATTGTGCAGTTTGTGGCATCGTCCTATTGAAAGTACATATCTCCACTGTTCATTTCCTCACGCCAAAAAAAACAAAAAAATTGCTTGTCACGAAGCTGTAGCCGTTAGAATGAGCGATTTGTGTCCCACCCTCGCCCATCATCTTCAGATCAAAGGCCACACCAGACAGCGACTTTTCATGAGTGCAATGGTTTTTCGACATTTACTTGTGGACGAATCTTCACTGCCACAGATTCGACAATTTTGCTTACTAACATATCCGTCAAGCGAAAAATACGCCTTATCCTGCAAGAGGGTTGTGGAATCCGGACCATGAGATGGATAACCCTACATATACTTGACGCAATATTTAACGGATTTTGTCCATGTCTGTCTTTTTTACTGTCAATTTTTAATCGTTTTTATTGCCTTCTTATCTGCTTTTTTTTTTTTGTTGTCTTCTGACGAGATTTTTACTTCATGGCAAATGAATATGTATTGATACTTGGTATAATTAGTTCATAAATCCACAATAAGCAAAAAAAAGAAAAGAAAAGTTAATTAGAATCTATAGAAAACTTTGACTGAAACTTCATATAATTGCTTGTGAGGCGCCATTTAAAACTTCAGCCGTAGCATGCAATCAATAGGAAGTATTTATTAAAAACCGGGAATAAATACTTGACAACGCCATCTAAAAGGTTAATGCAAGGAAATTCATTAAGAAAATAACAATAACACCTGTAATTAAGGAAATAATTCGCAATTTTTATATATTAGTTTGCGCGATCTGGGCAACGAAGGCTTGTCGAGAAACAAATAGATTTTATTGACTTGTTTCTATTTTATGTTTGTTTTAATGAGAAATGTTTACAGTAATTATAAGAGAACTGCGATAAGAGGCCCTGTTAAAGTAAGCAACCTGGCCGGAGAGTACAGATAATCGAATAATAATTAAAAGATGACTGCATACAGTTAATACAACGAGTGAAATTTCAAACCTCTTTAGTCTTTTCTCAATTTGAATCAATTTGAAAACTTGACACTCTTAGCGACTTACTTGCTATTAAGAGCGATTATAGAGACGGACTTTTGTTGTTTTTTGACGTTACAAACATTTCGCAGAGCTAATAAAACTTTTCCTATGGTAAACGTAAATAGTACTAGAATTATACATATATAACTTGGAGCGATTATATTGCATTATATATATTATCTTCATTTTGAAAGAGTAAATTGAATTTGTTCTTAGAAAATGAAAAGAGTTGCAATGCATTTAATACCGCTTGCTGCTTATGGTAAAATAAAGACTAATGTAAATAAAATTATTTCTTTGATAACTGCTTATATTACAAACAATCTGCATGCGGTTTTTTCATATTAAAATAATCATATTTATATATTGTAGTTTCTTGAATTAGAAATAGAAAGAGTAAGCAAAAGAAAAAAAAAAAAAAAAAACAGCAACAACATTTTAGATAAGATGTACGTTATACAATATGTACGAATGTATGACTTAAAACTTTCAATTTAATTGAAAAAATAAAAAAATAAATAAATATGTAAATAAATAAGTAATAATAATAATAATAAAAATAATAATAATAGCATCTTGTAGATAATATTTTCTACGCACAGAGCCGGAGGGCACAATTAAAATTTTTATTCGATTTCTGCTTATGTAATTGACAATCTGTTGGCAGACTGAGTGAAAAAAATCAATGTTAGTATTTGATCACCTCTCGAGGTAGGTAGGTATTGAGGAAAAAGTGATATTTGAAAATAAAGCAAAAATAAATTTCACATTTGCCAACTAACTAACTAAATAAGTTCGCAATCTAAGAAAATTCTAAATATATTCTATTTCAAGCTTGGCAAGTCTTCAAAGCGAATACAGTGCACGGAATAATAAAATTTCGCCTTAACGTCAGGGTATAGTTCCCTTTTTAGGTTTTTTTTTTTTTTGTTTTCTACATTTCTCCTGTGTGTATATGAACTTTACTTACACTACGCAACTGTTCATCTTGATGAAATTTTTTTTATTCTTTTTTTATTTATTTTTACACAAAAATCTACTAACACAACCACAAGTATAAAATTTATAATGTGTAATAAGATTTTAACTCTCCTGGTCGATTACATACAAATACACATATAAATAACTATGTATCCTTATTGTTGTTTACTTTGTTATCGTATATGCATTTCACAAACATTGCTGTTTTTCATTCATTCATATTTTTCAATTCGATGCAATTCACAATCTAATATGCATATAATTTCATTTTCCATTTAGATGCAAAAGCCTATTGTAGAGAAAATTGTAAATGATAAAGATTTACGTTTCAATCGAATATTTAATAAATTAAAAACCAATTAAATGCACTTTTTATTTATACTTTATGTATCATTGCGGTTGAAAATACTTTAATATTTTTTTCTTCTCCTCTTGAGGCCCCTTTTTTCTTATTTTAAATATCTTACTTACTTACATATGTAGACTTCAGTTTATACGATTTCGTATAAAGTTGAACTCAACAATCATCGAAAACATTCAACTTGATATAGCAATGTATGTAACACCATATTTTTTTGTATGAAACATAAATTTTGTTCTCATATTTTCCCAAAAATACTGGACTTCGAATAAAGCAGATTTCAGAAGTCACCGTTCCTTCAAATCTTCAAATTTCTAATTTCTAACCTCAGGCGGATTTTACCTTTCGACAGTTACCGGAAACAAGGCAATTATGGCACGATATGAGTTGAATTTCCGATGCAAAACTTTCGATGAAATAATAAATGATGAAACAAGTGAGAACGCTATAGTTGGACAAGACCGACTTCTAGATGTCTTACACCACTTCGCCTAGCACAGTCAATTATTCATTCGCTTTGATTATAATACTTGAAAAAGTGCAAATTATTTTCGTGCAAAGGAACACTTCTACCGAAAGCTCACATATTGGAAAATGCCCAAACCTAAAATCACATGACGCGACTCAAATTTAGCAAACTTAACTTACTTCTGTCATAAAGAACGAGAAATTGAACTTTCTCTCCATATAAAAGTTTTTGCTTTTCATGATAACCCCTATATATGTTAGAGTCGAAGGATTAGACGTATGTGATCCAAATTCCCTGCAGTTGATTTGTGTGCTGAATGGACTAAATTTCATCATAAAGCATTAACAATTAGACCTTTTTTGGCGTATAAGGGTTTACATTTTCTGAGAATCCTCTTATATTGCGGTGGTATTCGATAAATAGATCGACATGGTCCAAATTCGATAACACTGATTTCTTTGCCAATTTACTATTATGAACTAATTGTCACTAATATATATTGAAAATTAGACCTTCTTACCATATAAAGATTCATTTTTCGTAAGAACGATCATATGAGAGGGATTCAAAATATTGCCCCTGCTGCACAAACTTTTTTATATCAATTCAAAACGTCGAAATACTATTATTCAGCGGGTTTTATTCAGAAACTTTGAGAATTGGATTTTGGGGAGTGTTCGAAAAAGTGGACCGATCCGAACCATTATCAATAGCGTTCGCCCTTGGATCGAAACATGCGAGTGTATTAGATATCATAAAACTATCTCAAAAATTGCGATCTGTAGGCCCAACGCAGAAATGCATGGACAGATGTTAGATGGACAGATGGACAGACCAGTTTAGATCGATTCAGAAATGAAACGAGTTTATCGAAAAAAATTCTGCCTATTTCACTAGAAAATGTTACCTGGAAAACACACTCTAAAAGATTCGGATGAGAAAAATAAAAATTATTGAAGTTAAGCTCCTTCTCATTCTGGAAAATCGTATTTCGAAATAAACGCATTTTTCGTACAAACTACATTCATCGAAAATATCTATAAATTATGCGAGCTATAGTGTGTATAGTGTTTGTTGTGTAACGATGAACATTACGCAATAACAACATGCGCAAATGGGACAAAAAACGAGAAATTTATTTAATTAGTTCAAGATACATTTATATATATATGCAAAATTTTTCATTTATTTGCTTAAATTAAATTAAATGTTATGAAAATTTTCTATTCCCCGTTTGGTAATCAAAATAGACATTGCAACTACAACAACAAATTGATAACAGCAAATTTAATAAGTTCAACTTTTGGCCCAATGTTTAAATTGGTATTAAAGGCAAAGTCATAAATTAATGCGCATTAAAAAGAATGACCGCAACGACTTTATACGCACTCGGTCTTAAATCGACCCCGTTAAGTGGACTGTGTAGGTTTTGTAAGAAGCGAATCAGAAATAAATTGTTGAAGTGGACCTCGACCCATTCATATAAAACACAAAATGTTTCCCGATTATTTCTTATCCTTGCGTGTATAAATCTAAGCCAATTGCTTGGCCAATAAAATCGCTAATCAGTAATGAGGACTTCTGTACGACAATGTTGAGAATCGAAATCTAAGCTTCATTTAAACAATTTAAATGTGGTGAGCCTATTAGCAATTACCTAAAAGAACAACGAAAATTCTCCGAGAGTATCCTTTCCCGCTTCACCGTATAGTAAAGTCTTAACTCTCTTAATGGATAGCTAGCTGTCAGTACAATTCCAAACCATTTAGTGAACTGCGGTTTTGCTTTAATTGTCGCATGCAAGCGATTAGGAAGCAAATCGAATATATGTCGTATAAACACGAACTCACTCTTTATAGTAAGGATTAGGGTAAATTTTTCAAAAGGTCACATTTTTAGTTCCCTCTTTTTTGGACTGACTGACGGCTGTATACGGTGTAATGAGATTTGATAATCGGCCGCACTTCTTGCCACTTACCTTTAAGCCTGCAAATGTGAAGAAATTCTCTTCTCCCACTCTAATCAGAATCAGTTGTGGCCAGAACGTTAGCGGCCATGAGGAAGTCATCAAGAAGAGGAAAAAAAAAAAACCTATAAAACAGATCTCCATTCTATATACAGAGCCTATGAAAAAGAAGTATAATTTAAAACCATTGTTTCACAACGGCGTGGTAGCTGGCCTCGTCTACATCCATGCTATTAATTGCAGACTAAAAAACTCAATAATTACAAAAATTTTGAAACAAATTCCATAAGCAACTAATATTTAGAAATACATTCCCATATAGCGGGCTTTGTGCTTATTTAAATTTGTTTACATAAGCTAATAATAAGCGCAATTATGAATTATATATATGTGTAAATATATATATACATTTGCATACATACATGAGAGTTTCCTGAAAAGTTTCCGACCTGTGGGAGAAAAAGACTTCGTTTTCTTTGCAGAACTCGAGTAAGCTGTTTCAAGAGAGATCAGTCCGACGGGTTTTCAACGTATCGCAACCTCTTACCTTTTTCGACAAGATCCTGAAAAAAAATATCCTTCAGTTTTCGTAACGATTTCACCGTTTAACCTGAACATTTTGCTCTGAAGAGATTTGGTTGACAGATGATAGCCACTAAGGATTAGATTAGGGAAATATGGTAATTGACGTAGTAAACGCGAATATCGATTTCCACTAGTCTTCCGTTGTAGTTATCGATTGATTTAGTAGTTATCGATTGATTTATTGATTATGTGACAAACGCGTTCTTTCGACATATTCATAGCTTCCGCCGTCTCTCTAATCTTAACGCAACGTTGTTCTTGAGCACCATTTGCTGAACTCAAGTTGTCCGCCTCAACCCAACCTCTTCCAGCTCAGTTTAGATTTATGTATATGTTTATGTCTTTCAAAAACAAATACTGAAAATGATCATTTAATCCTCAATTTTTTTTTTTTTCATTCTCCCACAAACACACTTACTTTCACTCATCTGAACAATTGCTGAAGATGAAGTGCGCGTCAAAAATACTTGAAATTTTGTGGAAGTACTTATCAACGCAAGGACAATCATATTCCCATAACTTTTGGCATTTTCATGTTTAGCTCGGAAACTTTTCGAGCAAACGACACAAAATACAATATTTACATACACATATACGTTCGCCTAGAGGTGATAATATGTGATGTATATTTAGCTTCGACCTTGCTCTTGCATTTAAGCTCATTAACAATTTATTGGTGTTTTCGTTCAAATTTACATATCATATGTATATAAATAAATTTAAAAGCATACTGTTATGTGTGTATCGACAGACCATTAAAAGCTAATAAAAAAAAAAAAAAAAAAAAAAAAAAAAAAAAAAAAGAAAAAAAATGATGCATTTTTTTAACGCAGTTAAAATTATGAAAAATTAGATTTTAAACCATTTTATATCACGTAAATATTTTATGTAATTATATTTTTATTTATCTTTATTTATTTATTTATTTATTTATTTATTTTTTCTTAATTTAAAACAAAACAAAAAAAAAAAAAGTTGTTTTTATATATTATTTTCTATATTTTCAGGTGAGTATATTGACCAGAACGATTAAATTAGCCAATTACAAAAAGTCATCATGTGGTAGATATACACACACATATTCATGTATTTTATGTTTATGTTACAGAAAAATAAGGCAGCGAGTGAATACATAATTAATTTAAAATTTTAATGAAAAACAAATAAACAAAAATATGCACAAAAAATATTTAAAATATTTGTGTATACGTAAGTATGAGACATGTTGCGCATAATTCATTTGCAAAAGTTAATTATTTCAACAAAGCATTAAATTTATGCAATGATTACAATTATAGTTTGAGCTTAATTATGAAATCTAATTATGTTTACATTTATGAATATATACATAATAATATATATACGCACATATGCACATTATCTACATCTTCATTTATATACATACATAAATATAACATATATATATACATAAGCTTATATATTTATACATATGTGTGTGCGTGCTTGTGTGCGTATATGTATATAAGTAAAAGGGCATTCAATTTCATGCTTTTCTCTCTTTAACAAATGTGTCCTCGTCCCCGGCCTCTTAATAGACGCTATATAGACTAGATCTCATTCACAGCAATGTGAACAATTAATGTTGTATTTTTTTTTTTTTTTTTATCTAATAAAGTTTTTACAAAAAACTAGCGTATGCGTTAACGCTACATTTTGTTCAACAAGTATCCCCTTTTATCACCCTCTCATAGGGTCTTACAAACTGTCAACCCTTATTACTTTCCCTTTAAACTATTCATCAACAATAAAAAATTCCTACAAATCAAACGTTATTTCTTATATGAAAGGCTTTGACGAAGATTGATACCAAACGTATTAAATTTATAATAATAAATTCACTAAGAAATTTGTATTCATCTTAAGCGAGATTATACTGAAGAATATGAAAAATGTATTTCGATTTATAAATGAATCATTATTTTATTGACAGGAGGCTGCTAGTGAGTTTAATGATTTGATTTTTGGAATTTCAATAAATTGAAAAATCTCTATTGATCGAAAGTAACAAGCTCTGAATATAACTTGAAATCACATATTACTCTATATAAAAATAACATAAGGTGAGGATTAATGGAAAAATTTCGAAATTCAAATGAATTAAAATTTCATTTGAAATACATCTTTGGGAAAGTGATAATAGCGAACATGCAATATTATCCATCGACTTTTACTTTACAATGGCGCCGCTCATGTCAAGCGTAGCTGCTGCAACGTGTAAAACTTTTTTCTTTGCTTCGAATTAGTTGTTTGCCTATTGTTTAAAAACATTAACATTCAGGTATCGAAAAAATGTAAATTAATTAAATATTATTCAAGCTCTTTCTCTCTCTCTCTCTCTCCCTCTCTCTCTCTCTCTTTCTCCCTCTTTTTGTTTTATAACGAAAACATGAAAGATTTGAACATCATATGCAATGTTACTTGTGTAGTTCATGCATATATAATATTTAGCATATCCGTCAATAGTGAGTTAAGTTTACAAGTCTATATGAAGGTGGCAGTGCAGCTAATGTTATAGTTGTAAACTGCCACGTAAGTTTAAGAAAACATAATCAGACAAAAACATAAACTCATTTATGTATATATATATATATATATATATAAATGTATGTATGCAGACAGAAGTAAACGCGAGTATGCATAAAGTAAAGGATCCAGATGCGCAAATACACACTTATACACTTTACAAATACAACTACAAGTATACATACATTCGTGCATATGTAATTTACAGTTAGAAAAACGTTTACCTATACAATTTTTCGCAACGAAATTTCCACTCGATTTAATAGTAAGCAATTTCGCTTTTACATCTATACGGGCGCACACGTTTACTCGTCATGCAAACTTACATATATTTAAGTTTTTGTACTTTCGCAAACGCAGCACAGTACATGTAAATGCTTTTCATTATAAAATGTATGTATATATATATGTATATATATATATATATGTGTGTGTATGTGTGTATGTATGTTTATGCGTGGGTATATATATATATGTGTTTGTGTGTGCGTAATTTTATTTTCCAATTGAATTTCTCTTCAATTTCATTTTCATTTGTTAAAAAGCTTAAGATTTACTTGAAAATCTATTTTATTTCTCGCATGTGTGTGCGTGTGTGTATTTGTGTTTGTGTTTCCCATTACACTCTCAAAGAGTTTCTTTCCATATCCATGCACATAAGTGTGCACACACACACACAAGTTTCATTTTGAACTTGAGGAATATAAAGGCAACAAAATGGATATATTCTTGTACATATCGTAAAAGTTTCATTCATTTTTCCATAATCAGCGAATATAACAAGTTTATCATTCTATTTGTAACGTTCTAAATAAGCTTTATATACGTTTAATACGCCTACGATTCCAGGACAAATAGGATAGAATGATCAAATACATATATCACTTACCTATTTTTCGATACCCATAACCGAAGGCTGACAGGTATATTCATTTTGTCAAAACTTTTGCAACGCTGAGAAGGGAGTAAACTCTGAATCGATTTAAGCATACCCGTCTGTGTAATGTCCGTTCTAAACATTCTCTTGACCGCAAACACGAAGCTTCTCGACTTCAAATTTGACAGAAACATTGAAAGTTAGTTGGTATTGAAAATGGGCTAAATTGGTCGAAGGACATGCCCACGGCATCACGTAAAGTGAGGACATCTCTTCTTCAAATTCTTCGAAAGGAATATAAAATTGGTTTTTTGCCATTCATTCTACAGCAGATAACTATATAGAAATTTGGTCGTACATTCTATGGGCAAATCGGCCACGCCTTCCCAATATTGTAGTGTATCAATATTTAATTTGTTTTTTTTTTTTTTTCGATAGCACAGAAGTAAACTTCAACAATCCGGTAAAAGCCAGCTTTAAATTCGAAATGTACCTAAACATGTTCGACCGTTTCCCTGTCCACCTGTCCGTCTGCACGACTGTGTGTTATCTATGGGTAAATGCTCTCCCGTTAGCGAAAATGAAGATATCTCCCAAAAATTTGCAAAAGGAAAAGTGAAAGTGACTCAAACTTCTCCACGGCCATGTTTTGAAGTTTTATTTTGACGATAGTTAGAAATCATATTAAAGAGTATAAGGAAATGTAGTTATTTTCTTCATTTTTAAGATCACGTGATGGGTATGAAAGATTCGATCACATTCGAATATAATTTTCTTACTTGTTTTGCTTGAAAGTGTCCCGAAATTCGAGATACAAGGGCAAGCAAATATCTCTACATTTCGAAGAGAACGTGTGTTAATTAGAAGCCTCCTATCTACCCAAGCGCAAACAAACGATTTTCATATATATTCATATATGTGTATTTTCAAATAACTCTTTTATGAAACTGTATTGGACTGGGTGTACCCGATTCGTTTCGAGGTGCATGATTCATTCATATCTTCATATTTGGAAGTTACTTCCAACGTTACAGTTCATTTAATTTATCAGCAGATAAAAAGCAAAGAAATGTTACTTTTCACTTAGTTAGTAGGATTTATTTTTTCTTCTTCTTATAGAAGTTTTTATCCGCCCAAAAAACGTTGTTCTGTCGAAATAGTTAAATACATTGACTAAAGATGGCCATGGAAGTCAAGAACACAACTACCTGAACTAAATGCTTATAGTTTTATTCAATAAAAATAAATAAAAAAAAAGCAATATTGCGGTCACGGTGTAAGCAAAGTTTTATCGCCCGATAACGCATACACACACGCATGCTGTTATAGTACGCACTTGAAGTGAATTGAAATTGATTGATTTCGTTTCAAAAAAAAAATAAAGAAATAATAACGATTTATGCGACATACGAAAGATACTCAAGATACGTTCACGAGCGATGAGTATGTATGTATACATATTTACTGTTTTTATTTATGAAATTTAATATAACGAAAAGATGAAGGAACGACGAAATCATAGATGAGATTGTACGAATTGTGCAAAATTCGTAGAAATCGCTTCTTCGTAGAAAGAACTTCTTTAAGTATAATCGAATTAATAGCAGAACAATCGATCACACAAAGCGAAGAGCATAATAACAACAAATTGAAAAAATGCCACTAATTTTAAGATGATGATGCTCGCATTTGAAACGATTGTCGTTAGTATTATAATACTTTGCTTAAAAAAGTTACTAAACGTAAAGCTTTACATATAAATCAATTAATGTTTTGTTTTTTTCTTTTGACTTTTGCACTCACCGCAAAAGCTAAGTTGGATAGGGTAAGCGTTTGTGCAAAATATATGTTAGACCCTGAACAGCAGATATACCTTCGATCACATTCAGCTCATTGTACGCCGCTACGCAATATACTGATAGCATTTTAAATATGTAGTGTATACACATTTTGTCATAATGTTTGTAACACGCAAAAGGAAACTTCAGACACCCCATAAAGTGTACATAAAGTGCTTCTTGATCAGCATGAAATTCTGAATTGATTAGGCCATGTTTGTGCGTCGGTGTGATTTGCATTATCGACACTCTCCTGGTCGCAAAGAATAATATATCGAAAAGGGGCCAAATGGGGTGAGAGAACAAGCCCGCAGTGAAACGCAAACTGAATGCAGCTCTGTTTTTCTAAACAAAAATTTGCAGCTTTTCGAGAAAACACCCACACAAAGTTACAAGTGATTAAATTTTCTTATCTTTCACTCTTTTGAGGTCCTCTGCTTATTAATCAATCATAAGGGGAACAAGAGAAAGTGTTTTTTGTATTTTGTACACTTTGCATATGCATATGTATTATCTGCCTAAAAATACGTTCATTCTAAAATAAATATGATTGACTTCACGATCTAGTAGATTAGTTTATTCTTAATAATACCAGCGATGTGGGTATCACATAAAGGGGCCTGAAGTGTACAGTGCGAGGAACTAAATGCATTAATTCGAAAATAATGGTTGTGCTGCGTCAGGACATGGTGGGTAAATATTTTCGTGGATATGAAATATAAGGGATTGGAGAATGGAACGCGGAAAGCTAAGATTGTTAATTCTAAATTGTTTATCGTTGACGTCACGACGTGGTAGATTAATATTTCTTAACAATACCTTTTAGTGAGGTGAAAAGTGAAAGGAAAATTTTATGCCATTAACTTTTTTATGGCAATAAATAAAAGCATGGGGCACCAAAGAATCAAGATTCGGTTCCAACCGAATATAATTTTCATAATTGTTTTTTCCTATTATAACAAACATTACATTGGGCCACGACGCACTATTAAATACCCGGCTTCAACCTAAAGTTCTTTACATCATGATTTTTCAAAATAAGTCGTTGTATGGGAATTGGCCGAAAAAGTGGTTCGATCGGGTCAGTGTAAAAGTGTAATCGTGATATATGTGCAACATATTTGTACTATATGACAACATGATGTGAGACTGTCATATCAAAGAAATGAATTTTTGATCTCGGATCTCGGATCTTGGACTCAATGGTCAATATTAAAACCTTCAGCTTATGTCAATTATAGAACATTTCTTATTATGAAATATAAGCGTAAATAATTATATAAAAGAAAGCTATTCAGTTGAAGAACTAAAACCTTCATGAGCACTATTGTCTAGCGCAGTCGTTCTATACCCTACACCGCTTGTGATACGAGAGTACATTAAGACTTTATGGGTTTATGCGAAACTCAGAAGGACATGGAATATACCCACGTTTAAGCTTGCCTCACCGTTTTTGCGTACGTGTATCTGTCTGTCTTTCTTGTTTTTTCTGTTCAACCTACAGATCTCAATTTTTGAAATGTTTTGACGACATGTTTTGACCCGAGAACGAACGCTATTGAAAATGATTCGAATCGACCAACATTTTCAACCGCTCTACATGTATACGAGGTTATCTTGAAAGGTCGTTACATGAATATCTATAGTAAACGAAGATGTGCAGGGTATTTAATGGTGGGTCGTTTACATCATTATAGTGTTTTCACTTGTTATATTCATATTATTTGATATGAAGTCACATTACTTTACTAAAAATTGCAAAACGGAGTTCAAACGGCAAAATATGCATCGAATCAGAAAGAAATCCTAGAATACCGCTTTTGGAATATGACCATAACATGTTTCTGAATGTACTATGATCGATTCAATGTTGCAATCGTTCATCTCTTACGTGGCTGATTGAAAATATCGAAGACGTAACTTAACAAATTGGAATATTTTAACTGAAGCAAATGCTCCGAAAAAGGATGATATGTCTTGCATACTCATAACGCATATATATATATTTTTATATATATATATATATATATATGTATATTGTGCAGGAAAATCGATATTTATTACCTACATTTGTGCCTTATTGTCAAGATGATTTTTTCTCAAAATTTTACTGCAAAGTAACGGCTTTTTCTTGTAAATGTATGAATGAAGTGTAAATTCTTATAATGCCCTCAGCAATTGCTAGGTAGGATTCCTACGTAGGCTGCCCTGTGAGTAATGAATGAATCTGACGATTAACACTGAAACGGGAGGTTGCTAAGGGCTATATGGAAGTGGGTTTTTTTTGTTTTTTGTGAAGGAAATAATCAAGGAAGGATACAAACCCGATTAACTAATCACTCAATCATTCGTGCAATGCCTTCTCGACCAGTCATTTTTATAATTCCATATGCTCACATATGATGGATCTTATTTACGTGATAGATATAATAAAACACGAAATCAAATATTCAGGCTTCGCTTTGTTTAATGTGTTTTTCTAACAATCGATTATAAAATAATCAAAAATGCATAATATTCGAAACTTTCGCATTACGGCTTAAATTTATTTACGCTTTATTTGAAATCGACATATAATTGCATTTATTAAATACTCGTACAATAATCCTAGCGGACAGGTGGTAATTGTTAATGTATGCAGGCATATATTTTAGCAAAACTGTTAATACCAATAGAGCGAAATATTATTGTTATAAAATCGCTGAGAATAGCTTGTTAATCTCAAACAAAGAGCAACTTTTTTAATTATGATCCTTCGTGTATTTTCTCTTTCTTTATTTTGCATTGCCAAAAACACTATTGCTTATATACGTATGTGTATGCGTATGTAATGCATATGTATCTCTATATTTACATGTCATAATTTTTTTTTTTTAATAAAAAAATATTGCACATTTATGCAGAAAAAAATGCGCTGATGTCAAAAAATTTCATTTAAAAAATTCATCTACAAAACTGCTTATCGATCAACAAATTATGACTGCACACAGTTGACACTTTAACAAAACTTTATGCGAATTCATGCTTATTTGCATGCAAACTACAATATAATGAATAAATGGAGTCAATTTTTTATACTCGCCACCTAAGATTGATGGTACGTTTGTTTTGTCAAAACGTTTGCAACATCCGCAAAGAAGCTCCATACATGAATCCCATAAAGTGCACATGTATATATACGCACGAACGGCATCAAATAGTGATCGAATCGATTTAAACATACCTTCATATCGTCTTTTCATCTGTCCGTCTTTCCGTTTTCATAATGTCGGTGGTGAACGTTCTTCTGGTCGCAAAAGTAACGATATTGTCGTATCAAAAATTTACTGAAAACTCTGAAAGTCCTCGCACGCAGCTTAGTAATGAGAACGATCACAGAAATCGTCGAAGGACACTAACAACAGTTTTCTGAATTTTTTTGTATTCGATTACGCATTCGATAACGAATTTACACGTACCACGCCCAACTGATATTATAGAGAACAATGGGAATTTAATTTTTCGCTTCTCAATCATTTCAGTCTTTTTTAGGATAAATCCGTCTGTGTGTGTGTGTGTGTGTGTACAAAAGATTCTGCCACAGCCGTATATAATTTTTTTACTTGTTTTTTTTTCTTTTTATTTTAATTCTTTTTTAATATATTTCATGCACTAAAAACATTTCGTACGAGTCGTCTATGCATGTATTCTTATGTAGAATAGAGCTGGCAGTTAAAATTGGTGCTTATATAATACATAATGTATGTACATGTTTATGTATAAATGGGTGCCTACTAAGTACGCATATATATATATTTAAGAGATATGTTTGTGTGCATATAATGTTGCCTCTTTGTGAAGTGACACTTATGCGATTAAATGATGCACATACAATGAAGTTGCTGATGGTTGATTATGGCGATGATAATAATGATACTCATAATGACGATGATGGTGAAAGGAAGTAGATACATATCAAAAATCGAACCAAGTCATGTGACATGTTTGCAATTTCAAAATTATAATCATAATCATCATAATATTCATCGTCATTTTCATCATCATGATCATCGCAGCCGTCATTATTCTTTAACAACAACGTTGTGTTCGGTGGCATAGTCAGCAACTTTAACTTTTATCATATGATGGTAGCTGAAGTAAATGTCACTGTTTTTGCCTCCGCTAGATTCCCTCCCCCCTCCCACTTATTATCTTGGCAATGTTAAATACTAAAATAGAAAAAAAAGAAGAAGGAATTTTAAAGAAGAGACAAGAGTCGCTAAGGATAATGTCATTTAAGTCATTCCTCTCTTCTCTGGTTTTTACTTTATTCAATTCCTCTTATTATGGATAATAAACGTTTAAGAGGTATCTTTTATTGCGATTAAAGAAAAAATTTTCTCTCGTTTTTTTTTTTTTTCATTCGTGTTTTTGTTTCTCATAGCACAGAAAATAAATTGCGAAATATTCCGTAGCAGTTAAGAGCGCTAAATTAATATCTTTGAAATGCATTTGATTTACTTATAAGACAACCATTTCTCATTACCGCAGATTTACTTGATTATTCTTCTACGCTTCTAAATATATCGCAACAATTTCATAATGTATGTATATACATTAAAAGCAAGACGTTCTCTTTAGCAAATATTCCAAGGACTAAGTAACTCATCTCAGTTAATTTATGGTAAACGTAATATCACTTCTTGGCTCTGATTTTCAATGTCTATTTTTTATATATACATATATATAGAATTATAGCAGACAATTTTTGCTTCTATACAATATGTTTGTGTACATTTCGTTGATTACCTGTGTTTTCTTTTTTCCGGTAAACTATGCATTCTATGCGTAGCTTGGGCACATTCGATACAAAGCCATCCTTTTCCATTGCTTTTCATTCCTTGAGCGACCGCAGCAAATTGTTATTGTTTGGCGTTTACATTTTGATAAATATCGGTAAGTGTACCTCGGAAGTCGCCATTGATACACACTGAAGCAGGTACACTAATCAATGGCATCACCGGTTTTGATATAGTAAACCAACTATGTTTCATCATAGGCGGTATATTAACCATCCTCGTTCGGCTGGTACCCACCCTACGTGTCAGCGCAGCTCAGGTTCATTTTCTGTTTGTTTGTACATTATTTGTTGTTATTTGATATCTGAAAGAGCTGTGTTCACGTTCACTATTCTTAGATCCGCAGCTCAGTCAAAGAATTTGTTTGGCCTTTTGCTATTATGTGGCCGATATTTACGGTAATCACTTCTTTATTGTTTTTGTTTTTTTCCACTATGAAAATTTTACTGTTTGGCCGTATGAATGGATGGACAGTTGTCATGTAAAAAATTATATTTTGTTGCTTTTCTTGCTATTCTGGTTGGCTTTTTCTTTTCTGCAATAGCGGACTTTTGAAATCAACTGATTGTTGTTGGCAGCTATTCGATATTAAGGATTTTACAAAACTTTGGTAAGTAACAACGGGATACACTAAGCACAGAGTATCATCGTCTTGCCGTATCATCGTCTTGTATCATCGATCTTGCGACACATGTACGCCTGGATCTAACCATGAATAATTGCGGAAGGGAAAATTGCGGTCAGCGACTGCTCTTCATTTCGACATCTTCATCGCTAGGAAATATATTTTTGCGCTAAGCATATAAAGAGAACACAATTTAAGACATGTACAGGCGCTAGAGTCATCTACGAGCATCCTGACATTACCAAGATACCATAAAGTTTCACTTCACTTCACCGAATTCTAGACCTAATGAGTTTCGAATATTGGTCTTGAAATATATAAAGAAATTGTCATTTCAAAATTGCTTTAACTACGTTTTTGTACTTGTGTGCTTTATCAGCAATTACAGTTGGTTTTCTTACTAGAATTTAACGATCGTCACATTGTTTCACCTCCAACTATACAACTGGCCACTTGTGATAACATTACTTACAGTTAAATGGTATCTTAAAATTGAAATGACTTAAGCCGCATATATATAATGCAAGGATTCCTTTTCGGTTAAATCTTCGAACTTCTAACCAAGCGCTTCTAATTGTGGCTAAAAGGTTCATTGTTGAGAATGACTTTGAAAGGAATATCATCACCTTCTTCTACACGATTTAGAGCCCAAGCATTGTACAGCGATTACATGTTAACTGTTCGGCTTCAATTTTCATAGGACACAGGCTCAGATTTTACTGCATATTATGCAGAGAGAAAAAATTTAGATTATCAACGCATTTGCATCCACTTGCAATTTTTTTTGACTTAAGATAAAGTTATAAGGAAAAAATGTACCTTAGATCTGATAAAAAACACGAAAAAGTCTATGAGGTCAGTGAAAACGTATAACTAGAAGATTTGAGAAGAGAATATCTTTAGTTAAAGGTGCTTAGTTTTTGTATTGGTTTTGGTACATATAAATATATATATTTTTTATCAATTAAAGTGAATTTCTTGATTGCTTTCCCTTAAGATATCACAAAATATATGAAAACGCAAAACCTTTTCGGAAGAGATTAGAAATGCGATGGTAAAGTTAAGAAGCGCGGAGAAATCGTGCGGAAAAATAGCAAAAACAATTGAAATTAGTCGGGCCACTGTCCAAACTATTATGAAATTAGATTAGAGAGAATAAGCAACGATCAAGACAATCAAAAGACCTTACATAGCATGAAAATCCAGATATTATCAGTATTGTAACAAAGAAACCCAAGCCTAGAGCTGTTGATATCGTACAAGACCTAGAAAAACATAAGCAAATTGACATTTGTCCCGCAACCGTGCGAAATGTTGTTCTTAGATGTGCATCGCGAAAGCATGCATGTTGGAATTGAACGCGAATTCTTACGAGACACGCCCAATGTGATGGTAAAATCATTCGACATTCAAGCATATACTTCAAATGTTAAAAACACTCGCTCTAAGGCAAATATACTTTTCGTCCTACCATATTGGTCTAATTATAACATCAACGCACTTAGTCATAGCGTACATATGTGTTTTCTACTTACTATAAACTGCTTTTTAATAGCACTTTAGCCTTATGGCGTTTGATGTTAACTTTAAAGTCTAAGTGTAGTAGTATATGGAACACATATACTGTATTATAGTGTATGGATGAATGAATACCTGACGAAAATGATGATGAGTTACACACATTAACAATGGATTTACTCACATAAATGCACATACATACATACATATAAGTTGTTAATAAAATTCTCCTGATGGATGTTGCGATAACAGCATCACTTCGAAGTATCAACAGGAAAGTACTAAACAAGAAAAAATGAAAAAAAAATCACTAAGGATAACGAGTATTAATAAAGTTCATACATCAAAAGTGTTTATAATACAGTTTGTGTGTGTGTGTGTGTGTGTGTGTGTGTGTGCCTGTGTATTCGATTAAAAACTTATTCACTCTCCTCATGCTACGCTTTAATTATCTGCACAGTGCACACTTACAAAATATTACTTTATAACTGGGTAAATGAACTTTGCACTGAGGTTATCGAGGAAGTAAACTTATGATGAAACATTTCTTCATTAACACACTTTTAATTATTGATACGTGCATTGAAGCAAAATTAAAATTTACCCATCATTTTAATTTTTTTTTTTTTTGCTATAATACAAGCCCATAATAATATCCATTTGAAATATTGCCATTCTGTGATTATAACGATCCAGAAAAAAGAAAAATAGAATTCCAAACTGCTTCCATATTAGCTTTTATATCTTACTCGAAACGCTTAGAAATAGAACGAGTAAGAAAATTATATTCGGTCGTGACCGAATGCTATCTACCCATCAGTGTGGTTCTAAAAAAAAAAAAAAAACGGAAGAAATAAATTGGCATACTCTATAACATTGGACGGACGCAGTTGTTTTTGTCCACTTTCAGAATAAAAGCGGAAATTTATATGGCGTATATGTTGGACTTTATGAGTAACAAGCCAAAAATATAGAGAGCAGACAGTTTACGGGGTTCACAGTTTTTGTTGCGTAAGAATTTGAGCGTTGTAGACGTGACCTTTGATCGCTTTGAGTCATTTTCGTTCGCAACGACCAGAAGGAAGCTTCAGCGACCCCCCAAAGTATATGCGAAGTATAAGCATGTCCATCTGTCCGGCTGTCCATCTGTGATTTGTCTGTTGTAAACATGTCCCTACTCACAAAAATCAAACAATTGACTTTCCAATTGGCAGAAACATTGGAAGCTCTTCCAGGCGCGTTTGAATTGAAAATACCGCAAATCGGTCGAAGGTCACGCCTACACTACCACGTAAACTGTGAACACCTCTCTTTTTCAAAAGGAATAGAAAATTGGGTTTTTGGTCATTACGTGTAAACCGCAATGCTGTAGTGCTTGTACAAAAATTAGAAAAATTTGACTGTGCCAACCCAATAGTAAAGCACATCAAACTGTAATTTTTTTTTCAATGCTTTTATAACGCGCAGAATCAACCTCCAAAAGACCCTTAAAGTATACAAATTCTTGGCCACTTTCAAATTCGGAATGTACCTAAGCATCTCCGTCTGCTAGTCCGTTCATTTGCTCGTCTACCAAACGGTGTAGTATCTGCGATACGCATTCTCCGGTTCTCAGAAAAGATTATACATCGCCCAAGCGAGTCACAGAACACGCCTATAGCTCCCACACTTCTATACAACTAAAATTGAGAACAACTTTGCTTTTCATGTTTTTTGCTCTTTGCTCATAAACTATTGCACACACACTATACAAATTTGCACAAAATTATTGTACAAAAATAGAGAAAAAGTGCCACGCCCACCCAATCTTACGGATATCGTTTTTTCAATCTTGTATAGGTTAACAAATCTGGTCGCAACCCAATATTGCAATTAAAAAAGTGCAAACGGCAAATCCCGGAGAGATCCTGACACAAGTTTCTCTCTGATGCTAAATGATTTTAATACCTTTTATTATTATCATTATTATTATTATTGTTATTATTATTATATGAATTTAGCCAGAGTACAAATTCTAGTCTTAAAGCACTAGCATCTAAGGCTTTCGGCTTTATTTTTATTAATATTATTATTATTATTATTATTATTATTATTATTATTAAAAACTCTACCGCACTTGAAATTTGAACCCACGACCATTCAATTGCTAAGACTTGAGACTCTTGCCTACTCGGCCACTCAGGCGGATATCTTTTATTAATTAAATATTCATATGTGTGCATCTATGTGATGGTTACCGCGTCAACGGCACACCGTAGTTGTGCAAATAATTTGGCTCAGCTGAAATTGGGTGCCTCACAAAACGTACGTTACACGTTCAATATACCCGAAATTTCCGGTATAGACAGACAACTTAGGTATCGACCTTTGACTGGTGTACGCTTGAGTTGTTTACAAGGTGTCAGTCACTATATATATGTATGAAAGTTAAAAGAGATGAATGTCATATACGGCACTACATTTTTCGATGTTTTTAACTGAATCAACCTGGAAAACAATCCAGCTGAAGGTACGGAGATGAGAGAAGTTGGCTTGGAATACAAAATGCAATAAGCTACGAAACAGTTAGAAAATTCTCCTACGTCCCTCGCTCTCCCACAAAAATAATCAAGGAAATAATTTCCAGCTTAGGCTGACAAGTTTCATCGGAACCGCTACCGATTGCCACTCATTCATATCGGTGCAGTCATATTTATCAGGTCAGGCATATATTAGATAAAAATTCATTTATACACTTATTAGCTATAAAAGAATTGAAAGTTTACTCTTAAAGTTATTCTTCCTCTTCGACTTTATGTCATCAAATTTGAAACATAAGAGAAAAGTTTTTATAGAAAACTGATTTATTCTTGCGTACGTTTATCGATACTGTTACTCCTCGAGTGTATAGTAGACACTTAGCCCGAATTTTTATATGAACATGTGTATATATATATATATATATATAGCCATATATATTCATGCGTGTGCGTGCGTGTGTGTGTGTGTGTGTGTGTGTGTGTGTGTGTGTGTGTGTGTGTGTGTGTGTGTGTGTGTGTGTGTGTGTGTGTGTGTGTGTGTGTGTGTACGTGTAAGTATTTATGAGCCTTTGTGTTTCAATACGTAATACATATATTTACGTATATTGGAATCGTTCACAACATCTGTTCACCAATTAAAAGTAATATAATAAAATTGCATTCATATACAAATATACAATAGCAGCAGTAATAAAAAGTTTAAACTTTACATTTACATATGTCTTTATGCGTTATGTACATATACATATATATGTATATATGAATATGTGCATAATTTGCATATTAACATTTATATGTAACCGCACACAGAGACATACATTCATAAATATTCCTTTTTGGAAAATTTTATTTAATTATAAGTTGGTAAAAATTAATTGACATTTTATACAAAAGGTCATAAATTTTAAATGAATGCCTTAAAAAATTTGTGCACATTTAATAAACGGATATGAACATAAATACGTTTAAGCCAGGTGTTTGTGCGTTCGTTCATATATTGTACATTAATATGAATTGTTAAAACAAATGAATAGACAATAATTAAAACTAAAAAAAAAAAAAAATAAAAAAATAAAAAAATAAAAAAAAACCATTGCATATATGATATCATTTAAATAATTTATTTCTCATCCATTACGAACATTAACAATTAGCAAATGATTGATGCAACAACGCTTGTTAGTACAAGTGGAAAAAGTCGATAACACATTTAATGCAAGAATATTCAAGTTCACAGGTATCGCTTTCGTCATCCCAGCAATGCAATAATAATCTCAGAAAGCTGTACTTACGAGTTCAGCAATCATTAGTGTTGATTGCTACCCTCTCCGCAACAAAGCTGATCAAAATCTCTTTTTTCATAGAAGAGATTTTTAAGAACCAGTCCCAGAAATGTATTACATTTCCTTAAAGTTTCTAATAAAGATTGTCGCCTAATGTAAGCAAGACTTGACTTAAATAGAAAACAACGTGTTTTTTTATTGCAATTTTTTTATTGAATCATAATGTACACAAGATAGGAATATGTGTGGAACAGCACATCCAGGAAATGGCCCCTGCCATTTCTTTCCCAGTAAATACGCACTCGTTCATCAAAATTTTCCATGCTGACCTTCGTTGATGCAGCGTTGAATATCCTCCGTCGATGCGCGAGGGGTTGGCGTAGACCTTCGAGTTTAAAATGCCCCATCAAAACAAACATCGTGGCATTAACCCACATGACCAGGAGGGGGGGGGGGGGGCGCAATTCTAATCTTTGAACCGATAAAGTACACGACCAGGAAATTAAATTATTTCATGGGATCGATCTATGGCACCTGGCACCATCTTCTTGAAACACACACATGTCGTTCATATCTCGTTCCCTCAAAAGCATTCAATCTACTCAGGAGAACAGTCATTGCTTGACCAGCCTCATTTGATTGAAGAAGTACGATTCAATGACACCTCCAGCCAAAAACCCGCATCAAACCGTAACATGTTGCGAATGCATTTGTTCTTCGACAGTAACAACCCCAACGCAAAACTTTTTTCTAATGTCGCTGGTTATCGAGCAAAAAATTGAGATTTAATAGAAAGAAAACGTTCGCTATGCCCATCACCGAACGATTAGAGATATATTGATTTTGTTAAAAAGTTTGCAACGTCTAGAAGAAAGCTTCAGAAACTCCACATATTATATATACTTTTGAGCAGCATCAAATTCGCAATTGATTTAAGCATGTCCGTCTGTCCGTCTCTTATAAACATTGTCCTGCCCGCAAAAATGAAGCTATCGATTTCAAATTGAACATGAACATTGAAAGTACTTACACGCAGGTCTGTATTACAAATGGGCCAAATCAGTCGACGGACACGGCTACATTACCACGTAAATTGATAATACCTTTGTTTTTCGAAAGAAATAAAAAATTGGTTTTTTTCTCAATTACTAATAAACTATAGTAGATAAACCTACAAAAATTTGAACGTATATTCTATGGATGATGCCTTAGACGATGCTGCAGAAATATGGAAAAAATTGACCACAATTACTCAATATTCCATGGAGCAAACTTAATTTTTTTTTTCAATGCCTTTAGAACGAAACGATCCAAAGGAGGTGCCTACAACGCCCATATGCGAATGGAAAAAACCATCCGCGCCCAACACTTCCTATTATAGAGTAATTTGCTAACTTGTTAGTTTAGGAAATTTTTGATCAAATCAAAATCACGAACATTTCAGTGAAATCTTAGAAATTTTTAAAGTTAAAATGCAAATTTCAAATAACAATAACTTTGATAAAGTTGCGCTCTGTGTGTGCATTTGTACTCGAATCGTACATGATGAATGCATAGAAAGGCAGCAAAATATGACAAAGTGATTGTTTTTTTTTTTTTGTTTATTTATTCTTTTTATTTTTTTGTTTTTTTTTCGTTACAAAATCGTTTTGTCGTATTCGTTTTTTCGCCATTTTTTCGTTGATGCAGTGATGAGACACTTGTTTTGCTAAAAGTAACAATTTTGCTTACTACAACGAAAAAAGGGGAAAAGAAAGAAAAAAAGACCTCAAATCGCTTGTCATCACCGTTATAGAAAATACAGCAATATCAAAAAGCAACAACACAATGCTTCGAAAAATAAAAAAACATAAAAGAAAAAATAATAAATTGATAACAAACGACCTGATGGTGCTGAAAATTCAGTTTTTCAGTGTCCTCGCAGTTTTAATTAAAATTCGTAAGCCCTCACAAGAGAGGTAACAACAAAAAATTAGATTTCAATATTCATATGTTTCACTAATACACATACGTATAGCATCAAAGCTTACAAAACTGTATTTTGTAATAATAAAGGAAGAGAAATGCGCCAGAGGTTCCATAAAATTTCGAATGCCTATGGCTTGCTTGCTTTTTGTATGACAACATTTTTTTATTTTACCTTTTCATTTTCGTACACATCAAATTAATGATCAACATATTAATGTCTATAACGTCTGGGTAACGTTTCAAAGAAAGAAATTAAAAAAAAAAAAAGAAAATATATTTTAATGACGAACTCGAACTTACGTTAAGGCAAGCTTTTCCACCTATTTCTCATTACGTTAAAAGCTTAATAATTTACAGATGCAAGCACAATACAAGTCCCAACCATAGGCTAGTAAAGAAGCGTAAAAAAATCACTGCGGTTTCCCTCTGAATTCAAACAGAATAGAAATTACATTAAGAATGCATGGAAGTCTAAAGAAACGCTTTGCATGAATAAGTTATTAAAAGCCCTTACACACACATAAAGTATAAAATTGTATAACTATGTATGTAACATAATATTACAATTTTGACACTATCCCACAGTCCTAATACTATCGTCCACAGGAAATAGCTTTCCAGCGGAAATTATAAATAAGCAGCAGTTGAAGCAGACAAATATATCAATCTGCTGCGATATCTGCTTAAGTACCCAGAAATATGATTGCTCTACATGGAACAGCACCATTTAAGCGTTGGAAGGCGGCTTGCGAAATGTTCAGGCGAAAGATTATGTGAAGATGTACAGTTCTACTGGTAATCTATTCCAAGATGGGGTCACTTTTACCAAAAAACACCTTTCAAATGTTAACCTATATATCCTGGGAATACAGATTTGAGGGTTACACGTGAAATGCAAAAATCGAAATTTATTTTAAAATAGAAGAGAAATTCCTTTTTTGATTACGCTAAGAGATAGTAACTAGGTGCAAATATTTAATAAAATCTTTGAAGGAGCATCCCATAATGCTTTGAATGTGTGACGAGATATAATCTCTACCGTTGATATTATACACGAATCTATCTATCATGTTAGCCATTTTCTGCAATTTATGAATAATAGTTTCAGGAGAGACGGATGGCATAAGGAGGGTACGAGTTAGTTTCAGCCTAGTCTGAAGAGGTGGATACATATTGGTGGCCCAGATCATTCTCAGCATAACATAGATCTTACCATATATATTACATCGATATGTCCAAACGAGCAAACGAGAGGTCTTTATCAATAATCACACCGAAGGATGTGTTCCAGATACGAAGAAAGATCAACAATCGATTTAAAAATACCCATCTTATTTTTGTTCCAGTACGAAGTCCGCGTCTCGGCGAGCCATTAACACCTCGTATAATTACGTCTGTTGTTAAATTAAATTAAATTAAATTAATTATCCTTATAACGATTTTATCTTCTTCTTATATTAATTGATATGCTTTTGCATCATTGCACAAACAAATAGCAAGGCACACAAGACAAATATCGGACGATATTAACCGAGCGAGCGAGCATGATAAAACGTAGACAACATTCATTTTTCAATATATAGTCGAAGTGTAGTATCCTCTTACAATTTTTTCGAAAGTTATTATCATATATATATTCATATGGTGGTTGCAAGAATATTTTAAGTTTTCTAATTTGAACGGGCTATGCGTTCAAATCCAACTATAGCGTGATGCGTGAACTATTTAACGAAACTATGTCCTGCGTAGTGTCTTTACGTAGCTCTGTCAGGGTGAACGGTAAGTGTCTTTGCTAATTAAATTCATGTTTACCCCTCAGACCTTTCTTTCATGATTTCATTTAATGTTTTATAAAGAAAATTCATGAAATTCATGCATTAAACGGATTGACGCAATGTATTGATGGCCCTCCCCGTTTCACTGGAGATATTGTCGCAAAATTGTTAAAATCCATTTACAAAATCTTATAGTGATACGCACATTGTTTTGGAGTTTAGGATACGCTATGAACGATGCGATAACCAAATATATATATATATATATATATATGTGAAACGTTCACATTCTGTTGCACTTGAGTATATGCGGCCGATCGACCGTGTAATCGCACATAGCCAAATTATAACAAAAGCGTTCGTGGTTAATGTAAGAAGCATCAAAAGTGATTACAGTAATGGAAAAATTGTTACACAATTACTTGTGAATTGTTTCGCTAATTGAATTTTGAATTTAGTCGTTCAAGATTAGAAAGTAAGAGTCAGACATCCATCAAGTTTAAAGTTTCGGGATTGTAATCAAAATTTCCATAAACAATTAAACGTTGCGACATCGAATCTTCTTCGATTCATGCTCACCAAAAATGTTTGTCAGATAGTCTCAAATGTATTGGTATGATGTAATGTAATGGCAAATAAAATAAGCATCATTGTACCCGCACATCATCATCCCTCTTTACATGAATTATGTAAATGTGAATAAAATTCAAGAAATTATCAAAAGTCACATATATGTATGTATATGTATATATATGTGTATGTATGTAAAGAGATATCTAGGATATAAATTCATATGTTAATATGTTTGTTGTAGTGTGGAATACAAAAGCTAGTTTATACTTATATTAAATGATAAATGAACAATATCTCCAACGTTATATCGCACAATTTGATTTGAATAAGATTTCGTTTATTTGAAGGAATCAAGAACAAGTCTTAAGCAATTTCTATAGTTTCATGCTTTTAATTGAACAATCTTTGCCAAGCCTAACTAACATCAGTCAATTTTATTGCTTTCATTTACTGCATGCAATCTATTTTCCATCTAACTGCGCAATCCACATAAATAATAATTTGTTCGTTCGGAGGAAAATTTAACAATACATTTGCATTATGAAAGCAAATATGAAAGAAATAGTACAACAACAAAGCATAATATTTAATATAAATTTTATCTAATTTCGGCCTTCATATATATAATGATTATTATTACAATCATATACGAACATATTTTACTGTTTGATTTCCCATAACTTAATCAACATATTTTAAAATATATATATATGAACACGTGCTATACAAATAATGTTTTATAATATTTGCTTTTAACAAATTCTACTTAAGAAATATTAAGCGTTGTCCGAATGATTTTCAATAATAAAATTTATTAAAGATTTTGTTTTCAAAGAAAATATTTCAATTTGTTTGGAAGACTCATGACATTATGTGAAGTATAAAGGAAAAGAGAAAAATATAAAACAGAAATAATAACTATTTTGTTGTACGTTGTACGTTAAATCCGACAGGCTACACTACAACTGCAAACAACATAAGTGACACAACACTTTAACGTAAACATGCCTTCCTATAATTTCTGCAAACTATAGATCAATTTATCCAAACATTAATTTGATATATCTTTGGCATACACATACACAAACACCTACGCATTCACGCATACATAAGAAGTAGCTTATAAGTAGTAGTAAACTTTTAGCTTTCTGCTTTAGATATTATGACTTTTAAACCGAAAATATCTGTATGTAAAGATAGACAAAGAAATATGCGTATTCCTAAGCGTACACATACGCATTTACCCATGAATAGTCAACCTATCTAAGTAGAGTAAGTGCATGTATATTAAGTTAATCTTTTCACTTACGACATTCGAAAATATGCTGCAGCCAGCCATCTTGGAATTTGGCGGTTAACGGCATTGGATGATCGATACGTTTAAAACATTCCGCTCTTTACACTTTGTTCCGTATGCCTTGTAGTGTAAATTTAACTAATTTAACCCACAATAATATCAAAATATTAATATAGTTATGGAAAAGATTTTCATTTTCATTTTTTTTTTTTTTTTTTGTATATGAAGGGCTAAACAAAATTCGTTCAAAGGCAAATATAATTTTCTTAGTTATCTTCATTCTCTATTCTTTTGTAAAGCAATCAAGTGGCTATATTTGAAGCTGATGGCTATTTTGCTAACTGGGACTAACATTTTGATAAGATAGTTGACTTTTATTGAATGTTACTTAACGCTCTAAGGCAAATGAACCGCAAAGTATACACACAACATATGTGTGCATGCAATGAAAAGCATGTCAATACAATAAGTACGATTGAAATTTGAATTTCCTTTAGAAGCAAATAAAATGCATTGAGGCATTAACTAAAAATTTGCAGTCAAATTATGTCATTAGCAGACGAACGAGTTGAGATCAAAAAAAATTACGTAATGCCCTTATATTTCTCGCAATTAATAATTACATACACGAAGACATCTAAATGTACAGTGAATGGACAAAATATAATATAAACGCTCGACATGTACAAAATAATGTATTTATTTATTAAGTAGGCGGATCTATTCACTGCTATTATCGAACATACAAATTTATGCCCATCACACAAAAAAACGTCTCCAACCACTACCCACATGTTAGATTCAAATATCGTTAGGGACAAATATCGCTTCGATCATATTCAACCGACGATGACGGTAAATAGATTTAGAAAAATACTGTTGGACTCCCCAACCCTGATCGTCTGCATGAAATAAGATATGTTGTGGAACACTTGAATAAAGTGCTTGCTACACCATTTTATCAGCGGCTCTGTCTAGGTGAGCAAATGCGTTCCACTAAATCAGCACATTTTATGTTTTAAAAATACTCAACCAACAAATCCCGTAAAGAGGACTTCAAGTTGTTTGTTTTGGATTCACTATCTGGATATGCTTATAGTTGGTCTCAATTACTCTGCCCTTCTTCGTGTCAAGTTAGCGGAGAAGTTATTTGTTTGTGTTTACTTTTATTTTTAGCAAACTTTTAAAATTTCCGCTTGCTTCGTTTCTAACGGACAAAACAGCACTGCAAGTACAAAAACTATTCTTATCGTAGCGCTTGGGAGATAACTCAAACTTTTGAAGGGAAAAATTTTGTAAGGGTAATGAGTTTTCTCCTACATATTCTAAAAGATCCAAAGCATCT